>PVIH01019133.1:0-36307 GCA_004025045.1 Sigmodon hispidus | reverse complement strand
GGCAGACTGCTTGTAAAAATTTGGGCTGGCAGATAGATGATTCTGTTCAGGACGCTTTGCACTGGAAGAAGGTTTACTTGAAGGCTATCTTGAGGATGAAGCAGCTGGAGGACCACGAAGCCTTTGAGACCTCATCATTAATTGGACATAGTGCCAGAGTATATGCACTTTACTACAGAGATGGACTTCTCTGCACAGGGTCAGATGACTTGTCTGCAAAGCTGTGGGATGTAAGCACAGGGCAGTGTGTTTACGGCATCCAGACCCACACTTGTGCAGCTGTGAAATTTGATGAACAGAAGCTTGTGACAGGCTCCTTTGACAACACCGTGGCCTGCTGGGAATGGAGTTCGGGAGCCAGGACACAGCATTTCCGGGGGCACACGGGGGCGGTGTTCAGTGTGGACTACAGTGATGAACTGGATATTTTGGTGAGTGGCTCTGCAGACTTCGCTGTGAAAGTATGGGCTTTATCTGCTGGGACATGCCTGAACACACTCACTGGGCATACTGAATGGGTCACAAAGATGGTTTTGCAGAAGTGCAAAGTCAAATCTCTCTTGCACAGCCCTGGAGACTACATCCTCTTAAGTGCAGACAAATATGAGATCAAGATTTGGCCAATTGGAAGAGAAATCAACTGTAAATGCTTAAAGACCTTGTCTGTCTCTGAGGACAGAAGTATCTGCCTGCAGCCAAGACTTCATTTTGATGGAAAATACATTGTCTGTAGTTCAGCACTTGGTCTGTACCAGTGGGACTTTGCCAGTTACGATATTCTCAGGGTCATCAAGACACCTGAGGTAGCAAACTTGGCCTTGCTTGGCTTTGGAGATGTCTTTGCCCTGCTGTTTGACAACCACTATCTGTACATCATGGACTTGAGGACAGAGAGCCTAATTAGCCGCTGGCCTCTGCCGGAGTACAGGAAATCAAAGAGAGGCTCCAGCTTCCTGGCAGGCGAAGCATCCTGGCTGAATGGACTAGATGGACACAATGACACGGGCTTAGTCTTTGCCACCAGCATGCCTGACCACAGTATTCACCTGGTCTTGTGGAAGGAGCATGGCTGACACTGAGAGCTACTACCGCTGACTGACTTTGGGTGCCAGGACTGCGGGTTTTGGGTGCAACGTCTGTGGCAGCCAACTGCATGAACCAAAGTTCTCACCTAAAGGTATCATCACGCAGTGCACAATCATTTATCTGTTTGCCAGGGGCCAGGGCTGGGCGGGAGGGCTTGTTTACTGACTTACACCACAGCATGCTAATGAGATACACCATTGACTTACTTCATTTGAATTTAGATATGTTGGTCAGTATAAGAGGTTGCATTTTTGGATTTATCTTTCTGAGTGGAATATTGAGTAAAGAAAGTTAAATGATTTGTTAATCTGCTAAATGGTTGCCTATAAAATCACATGGAGTCTGTTATTAAAGCTTTTTCCCATAAAAAAAAAAAAAAGAAACCTGGTTCTAGGGAATTTCTCAGGAATCCACAAGGATGGCTCCAGCTAAGATTCCACACAATAGTGGATAGAGGTGCCTGAACTGGCCATCCCCTGCAATCAAATTGATCATCATCCTAATTGTCATCTTAGAACCTTCATGCAGCAACTGATGGAAGCACATTTAGAGCGCCACAGATAAACACTCTGCTGAGCTCCCACTCTAGTCAAAAAGGGGGAGGGAGGGATTATATGAGCAAAGGAGTCAAAGTCATGATGGGAAATTCCACATAAACAGGTGGCCCAAGATATTGGAAGCTCACTGACTCTTAACTGACAGCTAGGGAAGCTGTATGGGCCTGAACTAGGCCTTCTGAGTAAGGATTGCAGTTGTGTGACTTAGGAAATTTGTGGAGCCCCTGGGAGTGGGCCTAGAATTTCTTTCTAGTGCACGAACTAGCTTTTGGGAGCCCATTTCTCAAGGAGCCATACCTTGCTCAGCCTAAATAGAGAGGGGAGGGCCTTGATCCCTTGACCTCTTCTCAGGCTTTGTTGGCTCTCCATGGGAGTCCTTACTCTATCTGAGAAATAGCTGGGTGTTTGGTGGGAAGAAGCTGGGAGGTGAGTGGAAAGAGAAGGGGAAACTGTGGCTGGTATATAAGATGAAGAAATCTTGTAAGTAAAAAAAATTAAAAAGAATGGAAAACATAGTACTAAATAACATCCTACTGAAAGGTGGAATGAAGTACTTTTGTGTACAAGGGAAATATTGGATCTTACTTAACCATGGACTTTGTATGCTGCTATATTCTCACCATGAGGCAAGATGTGCTCAGTTGCACAACATTGGCACTATGTCTAAGACAGAAAAAATCTAAGCTTTCTAATCAGAACCAATGTAGGTTCTACAGAAAAATCATAATTTTGGGTGGTGTGTACCTGTTCAAATTTCTAGATTTGAGAGATATTAGCCTCTAGTGGGAGCTCATGACTCTTGTTTCAGATATCTTAATTCATCTATTTAATTTAATTTTTATGTTTATGAGTATTTCATTATGTGTTTATGGAACACAATTCCTATATTCATGGAGCAAAGAAAATGGCTTTGTTGTATTAGAATTGACCATTCAGCCTTCATTTTTCAAACAATTTTATTTGAACTGTTTTAAATTAATTGATAATTTTTAAAGTTTATTTGCTCTAGATACTCATATTTTATATAAGTACACAACAGCATCCCACATGGTGCATGCCACAGTAAGTCTCAAAATTTGTTTGAATTAAAATTTTTAGGAAGGTCAACATGTGTCCAGTGTGTAATATTTTGTGTTCTTAACCCTGAAAATTTGATTTTGATTCCTAGAATCCAGATGCAACTGAACAGGAAGAACTCAAACTAAGATTTTATCCTTAAACTACATTCAAAATCCTTGGTATGTGTACATACAGAGATGGCACACATAGTTGTATTAATACATTCTATACACATATACACATATAAAGATTTATAGTAAGCATATTGCATAATAAATAATTTTATTAAAAATGTTTATGCCAGTTAAAAGTTTATTATCTGAATGAATCACAGATAGAGAAAACTGTAATAACAGAGCAACAGAAGAAGAACTAAACTACACAGGAAAGGTAAATTAGAAGTATCAATCCAGTTTCATACTTGTGATATAATGTCATGCACCAATATCTAGCAAATAATCACAGTCTTGTAGCTTGTGTTTTGGGACATAAATGAACAATATTAAACGATAATGAACAAATTATATTATTTAAGATATACAGAAATTTCTTTTGTTGAGCAAAATTGTTTTGGCAATCCTGGCTCTCCTGTTATTCTAAATGAAGTTGAATATTGTTCTTTCAAGGTCTGTAAAATATTGTGTTGAGATTTTGATGGGCAGTGCATCGAATCTGTAGATTGCTTTTGGAAGAATTGCCATTTTTACTATGTTGATCCTACCTATCCAGGAACATGGGAGAGCTTTCCATTTTCTGATATCCTCTTCAATTTCTTTCTTCAGTGTTTTAAAATTTTTGTCAAATAGGTCTGTTACTTCTTTGGTTGTAGTTACTCCAAGGTATTTAATGCTATTTGCAGCTATTATAAAGGGTAATATTTCCTTTATTTCTTTTTTGGCACTTTTATCTTTAGTGTATAGAAAGGCTAATGATATCTTCGAGTTAATCCTGTATCCTGCTACATTGCTGAAGGTGTTTATCAGCTGTAGAAGTTCCCTGGTAGAATTCTATGAGTCACTTATGTATACAATGATATCATCTGCAAATAGAGATAGCTTCACTTCTTCTTATCCAATTTGTATCCTCTTAATCTCCTTTCGTTCTCTTATTGCTTTTGCTAAAACTTCAAGAACTATATTGAATAGATAAGGGGAGAGAGGACATCCTTGTCTAGTTCCTGAGTTTAGTGGGATTGCTCTGAGTTTTTCTTCATTAAGTTTGATGTTGGCTGTTGGCTTCTTATAAATCGCCTTTATTATATTTAGGTATTTTCCCTGTATTCCTGATCTCTCCAAGGCTTTTATCATAAAGGAATGTTGGATTTTGTCAAAGGTTTTTTTTAGCATCTAAGGATATGATCATGTGGTTTTTTCTTCATTTTGTTTATATGATGGATGACATTTACAGTTTTTTGAATGTTGAATCAACCCTGCATTTCAGGGATGAAGCCTACTTGGTCATGGTGGATGATATTTTTTAGATATTGTTGTATACGGTTTGCCAAAATTTTGTTTTTGCTCGAGTGATAAACAGAATAATGGAATTAAGGGGGAATCTGTTAAAGACTTCATCTAAAGATAAACTAGTAGATTTAATATCTGTATAATTTTACAAATTTTATTCTGCAGAATCTTTATTTTCTCAAAGGTTTGATGTTACATTTCTAATGCACAAATAGTATATAATGTCATAAAACATACATGAATGTTTGATAAGTTCAAATAACCTTTGAATTTTGTGTTAATATCTAAATTCCATGTAGCACATTCAAAATTTATTCTGGTATGTTAGTTATATTTTATAATTTGTTGCCTCTCTAAGTTTATTCACTTTGCCTAGAAAAGGACTTACCATTTCTTCTAAGTTACTACATTTATCTATTTAAAATCCACACATGAAAATGAAATTGTGTATATAACTTCTTAAAATAGAGATATTTTTAAAAATATCACAAATTTTAGAATTTAACCAATGTATTACTTTTAATATTATTTTAAATTTTTATATGAAACATAGTTTTATCTTATCTCTGCAATAAAATATTTTTGTTTGATTACTTTGTTTCCTTAAGTCAAGGTTTTTCTGTATAATAGCCCTAGCTGTTTCAGAACTTGCTCTGTAGACATGGCTGGCCTTGAACTCACAGAAATCCACCTACCTCTACTTTTTACATGCTGGGATAAGAGAGGAGCATCACCACCACCACCTGGCTCAATAAAATAGTTTGGATGAAATGATCGATTTACTTTATTTTTTGTAGGTGTTCTTTTTTTATTATTATGAATAAAGAAGTCACATTTTCTATCTTTGTATATCCTTAATCAAGGTCCCTTCCCCCTCCCACCAGATCAGGTCATTCTTTCATCTCGACATCTCCCCATCCCACCCCTAGGCAGGCAATCCTAAGGTCCCAAGGTCTTCAATTTTGATAGACAAGGAGTTTTATTTACTTTCAAATCACCAAGTAGATATCTTCATTGAGAACAGGTATCTAAAATATAAAATACATACAGCAAAATGTAATGTATTTACTAAATAATTTAATTTTAGTTTTTAAGTAATAGAAATACAAATCACAAATTTTAATGATTTTTTTCTTATTTAAGATGAATATATTTTTTGCTAGTAGGAAAACACAGTAATTTACCATTTTTGAGGATATCTTGTATATTTTCTATTGGCATATATGCAGCTGTCAGTTCCACATAAATGTCCCATACTTCTTTACTGAGACTGGTTTCTTTTGCTTCATTTTATATAAGAAGTAAAAAGATATTACTATTAGAAATCTGCTAATTTCTTTTTTTTGAAGTACTCATAACAGGCTTTATTGTGTACTAAAGAGAATTAAGTGAAGTTGGAATAAATGCAGTTTCCACACACATGAACAAGTCATCTGGCTGCTTCTACTTTACTCCTTGAAAAGTTGAACTGTCTATATCCAGAGGCAGAAAATTACAGAAAGATCATTGACAAAAACAATCCTCCCTACGCAAAACAAACAGCAACTTGTGTGTGCTAAAATACCATAGTTTTGTTTGTTTTTTTTCCTTCTTTATTTATTTTGTATTTATCAAGAAAAACAGTAAAATGAATTTAAAATGCTGATAAGTTAACAATAACTATGAAGAAAATAAAAATCATAAGCATGACTTATCAAGGGTGATAATGCAAATAAGATTACAACACATATATTTACTTTGTGTTCAGCTTTCCCTCTAAATTTTTTTTTTCACTCCTGTATATCCTTACTCAAGGTCCCTTCCCCCTCCCGCCACATCTGGTCATTTTTTCTTCTCCACAACTCCCCATCTCCTCCCTGGGCAGGGAGCAGACAGTCCTCTGATGCATGGGTTCTATAGATTTTCTTGTCTGGAATTGTACAATATTATTGATTTTTAAATTTAGTTTCTTAAAAGATGTTTTCTGTGAGTTTGGATCACAATAATCTTCAGGACAACTTCTCTGAGATCCATCACCTATTTCTACTCAGTCAACAAACACACACATATGGCTGGGGAGATGGCTCAGAGGTTAAGAGCACTGACTGTTCTTCCAGAGGTCCTGAGTTCAATTCCCAGCAATCACGTGGTGGCTCACAACCATCTATAATGATATCTGGTACTCTCTTCTGTATACTTATACATAATAATCAAAATAAATCTTTTTAAAAAAGAAATACACATACTTTTCTTTGTTTTAGCCTACAAAGTCTGATTTATTATTCCTAAATATTGATGGATGTATGGCATTCAAATTGAAGATTGTTAACTTAAACAAGGCCTCATTAATCATTTTCATTTAGAGTGTCATTGTGAAACACCATAGTGACTCTCTAGTTTGATATTTAATATGTATATATATTTTCTAGATTCGTATAGTCTTATTATTTCTTATAGTATTACAAAAATTCATATATTTTTATCTGTAGTCTAAGTCAGCATCTTTAGTACCCCAAGGCACTCCACACTTAATGGAATTATGTCTGAAAAATTTATTTATTATGAATATTTTAAGTTTAGTTAATATTCCAATAAATGTGATGATATAGTAAACTTTAGATTTAGGGTATGAAGTGAGGAGATATTTCTTCATTTTTGTTTTTTATTGATAGCATATACCATTTTGGTGAATAAAGCCAGTGACATATATGTGATGCTTGCCAATGTTCTCATGGACATTTCTTACAAGAAGTATGAAAGTTAATGTGAGAATTATAAGTACCCCAAAGAAAGTTTCTGTACATACCTAAAGAGACATTTATTGCCAAGTAATGTTGATACTTGAAAATATATGTTAAATATGTTCTTATAAAAAAGAGCAGAAAAGAATTTGTAAAAACCTAAATTTAGATATCTTACTTACAGAATGCTGCAATTAAATTTCTGATGCTCCTATTACTTTCAATAAATCCAAAGTGTAAAATAATGCTGGTACTTGATACAAAATTTAATCCAAATGAAAAAAATCTGGAGGCTGAGAGAAAATATTTGTTCTGGATTAGATTTATAAATGGATATTTTCATTCACTTTGATTTGGATATATATTTTTGTATGTGAAAATTAGCATCTTCCCAAGCAAAATTATTAAAAATTAAAAGGTTATTGTTGTTTCTGAACTAATGATCAATGAAAATCTTGATGATACTGAAAATAAAAATGCACTTGTGACAAATAAAATTTAAGACATTCTCCAATTTTAATTTTAGTTCTTTAGAAATATAGTAAGATCAGAGCAATCCCTAGCAGAAGGAACCTCCTATGGCTGGGCCCTGCCTCCAGGGCAAGTTGCATCATCATAGACAGACAAACACCTTTGAAAGACAGAACCATGTTCAGAGCAAACTCAGAGGTGAGGGAACTTCAGCTTCTGGGCTGCCCACATGGAGATTCTCTTTCTGGGGCTGGGGTCACACCCAAGGTTCTGATCTCACACTCTAGTTAACAGACAGGGCCTAGGATAAAGCTGGGATAGAGGCCTTCCCCAGTGATCTCTAGCAGAAGGGACCTCCCATGACTAGGCCCTGCAGCCAAGGTGAACTGCATTATTATAGACAGACAGATGACTTCAAAATGCTGAACTGTGTTGAGAGTGGAGTCAGAGATTGTGCAGACCCCATGTTCAGAGAAGATAGGAGACACACAAACCCTCTAGCCACAAGTGATTAGGTGCTGACTAAGAGTAAACCACTGAAGCAATAGGCAGATGCCAGTGCAAGAATACATATAACAATATAAAGAACAACAAGGCAACAACAGAAGAAACTGGTGGTTCTACAACACCAAGACCTGAACAGAACAATGAAGAGGAAACAGAAGAAAACAACATTAAAAACAACTTATGAAGATTATAGAAACCTTAAAAGAGGATATAAAGAATTACTTTAAAGAAATAAAAGAAAATACAAACAAAAAAGATTTTTTTGTTTTATGTATGTATTCCCTTGTTCAGACTCCTCTCCTCCTGCCTCTCCCACTCACTCACTCTTTTCTGCATCACTTTATCTACTCCCCAGCAAGGGCAGGAGGTCCCAAGGACCCAGGGTGGCTTAGTTCAGCATCCACTCTAGGCAGATCTGCTGTCCTCACTTCAACATCAAGACTGAGTCAGGTGTTTCTCTGGAGGGAATGGGCTCCAAGGTGCCAGTCCAACACACTGCTTGGAGTGGATGTTGTACTATGCCACCTTGTGACCTTGTGACCTTCTGCCTTTGCTGGGGAGGAAATAAACTGATGGAGAGAAGAGTGAGAGACTGGGAGAGCCAGGAGGAGGAAGGGATCCTGATCAAGGGGATACATGGAAAAATGTGACTTTTTATAATAATAATAATAATAATAATAATAATAATAATAATAGAAAAGAAAATTATTTTAACAGGAACACAGTGATTGCTGTGCTAGGAACCGCAGATTCAGATGAATGGTAACAAGTGGCCAATTCTGATTCTGTATTTTTGTGGAGAGAACTTAGGCTCCTTAACATATTAAACAAGAAAGATGGGAAAAAATACACTAGATGTTGATGATCTATGAGCATTCTCTTTGGACTTGCATTATACATGGTCATTTTACTAGAATGTACAGATGTGTATATAATATGCACACTCATATGTGGTGACATATTTCATATTTAATAAAATCACAATCTGAAATATAAGAGAACAGATTCACACACAGTCAAGTCATGATGGTCAATGAGTGGTAATGTTAGCCTTTAATCCCAGCACAGAGAATTACTGAGTGGTGACCTACACCTTTAATTCAGAAACCCAGAGACAAAGCTCTTTCTGTGTTTTTTTTTTGTGTTTTGTTTTTTCTTTAGTTTAAAGCCTAACTGTCAAACAGGAGTAGCTCACACCTTTAATCCTAACTCTAGGGTAATGATGCAGAATTGTACCCAGAAGTGAAACTACTGGGCAAAGAAGACACTTAAGGCAAGTGTAAGAACACATTGAATTATTCTACACAAGCAATGAGGAACCAGGCTTAGGACTCTTGAAGATAGCTTTTACCCTGAGAAGTTGCCTGGGTGAGATTTATCTGTGGTCTGTTTCCTCTCTCGGACAGTCCAGCTTTTCCCCAATATCTGAATTTCATTAAATACTAACTAGAATACTTGTGTCATATATTACATCTCTCTAAACATTTGTGTGTATGTATGGATACATTGCAGATGCATAATATGTTGAATTAAGGTTAAAATTAGAAGGATAGTTAAGATATTTCAACAGTTTAATATAATTTGAAGCATTGGAACTTGAAACATTAATAGATTCGTCACAGATCTTCAAAATCACTGTTTTCCAACAGTCCTGTGTCTAGTTGAGCCATAGTTTCTTAATAACAGGTAAAATTACATGCTATAGTATCCCTTTGTAACCATGTCAACCTACATTAAAATCCAAGAATTCTCAAACATTTTCTATAGAGTAATAAAGTATTTCACCATAAGCTAGGCACGTTTTCCTGAATATGTAAGCTATCTCTACAGTGCTTGTGATATGTAATATGGGAAGAGTTATAATATTATGTTCCTTATGTAATAGTAACAGGAAGTTGTTTATGCATGTTCAGTATAGATAGAATTATTTTTAACACTTTTGATTGAAAGTCGTTTAGATGCACAGTGAGAAATGCATGAATATGGAGGTCTGGAACTATAAAGAGAGAGTATGCTTGTGTATGTATGCAAAAAGATAAAGAAGTAAGATAAATTGAAAATAAAAAAGAAAAGCCAAAAGAAAGAATATACACACAAGCTACAACCAAAAATAATAGGAAATAACAATCAGTGGTCATTTATATCCCTTGATATCAATGAACTCAATTTATCAATAAAAAGACACACGCTAACATGATGGATACAAAAACAAAAGCCAACCTTCTTCAAAAACAGACACAAACTCAGAGAAAAGCATTGAGAAGAGATTTTCCAATCCAATGGCCTTAAGAAACAAGCTTGTGTTGCCGTCCTAATAGCTAACAAAGTAGACTTCAAATTAAAATCAATCAAAAAACATCAGGATGGACATTAATTATTCATCTCAGGAAAAATTGATCAAGATGAGATCTCAATCCTGCATATTTATGGCCATAATATAAGGGCACCTTCTTATGTAAAAGAAATACTACTAAAGCATGACCACACATCAAATATCACTCTAATAGTGAGAGACTTCAATACCCCATTTTTGTCCTTGGATAGGTCAAGCAGAGAGAGACTCAACAGAGAAATAAGGAATCTAACTAATGTTATAGTGGAAATGGACTTAATAGAAGCTTCCATCCAAACACAAAAGAATATACATATATACATATTTCTCAGCATCCAATGGAACTTTTTCTAAAATTGATCACATAATTGGTCATAAAGCAAATATCAATAGATTCAAAAAACTGGGAAAGACACCTTGTACCATATCAGAACACCATGGCCTAAAGTTAGAATTCAGCAACAACACAAATCACAGAAAGCCTACAAATTCATGGACTCTGAACATCTCTATATTGAACCACTGCTGGGTCAGGGAAGAAATTCTGAAAGAAATCAAAGACTTCCTAGAATTTTATTAAAACAAATCAACAACATACCCAAACTTATGGGACACAATGAAAGCGTCTTAAGAGGAAAATTCAGAGCACTAGATGCCAATATGAAAAACCAAGAGAAATCTCACACAAGAGACCTAACAATTCAGCTGAAGGCTTTAGAACAATTAGAAGCAAACTCACCTAGAAGGAGTAGACTACAGGAAGTAATCAAACTTAGAACTGAAATCAGTACAATAGAAACAAAAAATACAAAAAAAAATCAATGAATCAAAAAGTTAGTTCTTTTAGAAAGTCAGCAATATAGACAACCCTTATCCAGACTAACTAAAAATCAGAGAAAGAGAAAAAGAGAGTATTCAAATGAACAGAATCAGAAATGAAAAGGGTTACATAACAACAGACACCCAGGAAATGCAGAGAATTATTAGGTCATACTTTGAAAATTTATACTATACTAAAATGTAAAACCTAACAGAAATGGACAGCTTCCTGGAAAAGTACCAATTACCAAAATTAAATCAAGAACAGATTAAAGACCAAAACAGAGCTATAACACCAAAAAATTGAAGCTGATTTTAAAAGCCTCCCAAATAAAAAAAGCCCAGGACCAGGTGGTTTCACTGTAGAATTCTAGCAGACATTCAAAAAGGACTAATACCAATACTCAACAAACTGTTCCATAAATTAGAAATTGATCGAACACCGCCAAACTCTTTTTGTGAGGCCACAATTACCCTGATACCCAAGCCACTCAAAGATGCAACTAAGAAATAGAATTACAGACTAATATCCCTCATGAAATTGATGCAAAAATACTCAACAAAATTCTGGCAAACTGATTATAACAACATATAAAAAATGTCATCCGCCATGATCAAGTAGGCTTCATCCCAGAAATTCAGGGATGGTTCAACATTCGAAAAACTGTGAATGTCATCCTTCATTTAAACAAATTGAAGAAGAAAAAACACATGATCATTTCCTTAGATGATGAAAAAGCCTTTGACAAAGTCCAACATTCCTTTATGATAAAAGACCTGGAGAAATCAGGAATACAGGGAAAATTCCTAAAAATAATAAAGGTGATTTACAAGAAGCCAATGGCTAACATTAGACCAAATGGAGAAATACTCAAAGCAATCCCACTAAAATCAGGAACTAGACAAGGATTTCCTCTCTCCCCTTATCTATTCAATATAGTTCTCAAAGTTTTAGCTAAAGCAATAAGAGAATGAAAGGAGATTAAGGGGATACAAATTGGAAAAGAAGAAATGAAACTATCCCTATTTGCAGATGATATGATTGTACACATAAGTGACCCACAAAATTCTACCAGGCAACTACTACAGCTGATAAACACCTTCAGCAATGTAGCAGGATACAAGATTAACTTGAAGAAATCAGTAGTTCTCCTATACACTAAAGATAAAAGGACTGAAAAATAAATAAGGGAAGCATCATCCATTATAATAGCTACAAATAGCATTAAATACCTTGGTGTAAGTATAATCAAAGAAGTATCAGATATGTTTGACAAAATCTTTAAATCACTGAAGAAATTGAAGAGGATATGAGAAAATGGAAAGATCTCCCATGTTCCTGGATAGGTAGGATCAACATAGTAAAAGTGGCAATTCTACCAAAAGCAATTTACAGATTTAATGCACTTTCTATCAAAATCCCAACACAGATTTTACAGACCTTCAAAAAACAATACTCAATTTTGTCTGTAATAACAGGAAAACCAGGATTGCCAAAATAATTTTGTGACTTTGGAAGGCATCACTATACCCTACTTCAAGCTATACTATGGAGCTACAGTAATAAAGACAGCCTGGTACTGGCATAATAATAGACTTGTAGCTCAATGGAATTGAAATGAAGACTTTGATATGAACCCACGCACCTATTAACACTTGGTTTTTGACAAAGAGGTCAAAAATATATCTTGGAAAAAAATAATATCTTCAACAAATGGTGTTGACATAACTTTATGGCAGTGTGTAGAAAAATGCAAATAGATCCAAGCCTATCACCATGAACAAAACTTACATCCAAGTAAATTGAAGACCTCAACATAAAACCAGCTAAGCGAAACTTGATAGAAAAGAAAGTGGGAAATACCCTCCAAAGCATTGGCACAGGTGACCACTTCCTAAATATAACATCAATAGCACAGATACTAAAAACAATAAGTGGGACCTCCTGAAACAGAAGTTTCTGTAAGACCAAGGACAGAGTCATTAAGCCAAAATTACAACCTACAGAATGGGAAAAGATCTTCAACCACCCTATAAGTGACAGAGGATTGATCTTAAAAATATATAGAGAACTCAAGAAACTAGAACCCAAAGCCCTAAATAACCCAATTGAAAAATGGGATTCAGAACTAAAAAGGGAATTTTCAGCAGAAGAATCATGAATGGCTGAAATGCACTTGAAAAAATGCTCAACATTCTTTAACTTTCAGAGAAATGTAAATCAAAATAACTTTGAGATACCACCTGACAACTGTCAGAATGGCTAAGATTAAAAGCATAGATGGTAGCCTATGCTGAAGAGGATGTGGAGCAAGGAGAACAGTCTTCCATTGTTGGTGGGAGTGTAAGCTGTTCAGCCACTCTGGAATGCAGTATGGCGGTTTCTCAAAAAACTGGGAGTCAATCTCCCCAAGGACCCAGCCATACCACTATTGGGCATATACCCTAAAGATGCATATTTGCACTCCAAAAGCATTAGCTCAACTATGTTCATAGCAGCATTATTCATAATAGTAAGAACCTGAAAACCATCTAGATGCCCCTCTACTGAGAAAATGATTAACAAACTATGGTAAATCTACACAATGGAGTACTACTCAGCAGTAAGAAAAAAATGATATCCTAAATTTCACAGGCAAATGGATGGATTTGGAGAATATCCTCCTGAGAAAGGTATCACAAACTCAGAAGGATAAGCAGGGGATGTACTCACTCATTAGTGGACCTTAAGGAAAAGTACTCTTATGTCATTAAAAGAGAGGAAGTCTTTTGCATGAATGTCTTGGAACTTCAGCTTTCCTTACAATGATACTATTTGGATCCAGTATCCCTCCGCATTTGGTCTCCTAAAATTCCACTGAATTTTCTACTGTGTCATCCAGTTCTAAGAACTAAATACAATGAATAAATGAGAAAAAAGAAAAATTAAGTGACAGAATCTTTCAAAAGTCACAGAATTCTGGCCCAAACTCCCAGTCCAGTCAAAGAGAATGAAGAGTGGTTATACAAGCAAAGGGGTTAAGATCTTGATGGGAAAGAACACAGAGACAGTTGAGCTACTGGGAGCTTATGGGCTCTGGACTGACAGTTGGAAACCTGCATGGGGAGAGCGTGTCCCCATGCACTCTGTAGCAGACAGAGATAAACTCTGACTGCAACGGTCCCCCCAGTTGCTGCTGAGGGAATTTTCACAGCTACTTACCTCCAACTGAGCAAACGGAGAAGGACTGAGGACCCTGAAAGACAGACTCAGACTCTGCCCAAAAGATTGAAGACTTGAAATTCAGTTCCTTGCCCAGAGCAGAGGTAGAGATTGAGCAGACCTTTTCCTCAGAGGTGACAGGAGACACACAAGCCCGAGTGCCACAACTGACCAGGAGCCACCTAAGCATGAACCACTGAAGCCAAGGGCAGATGCCAGTGCAAAAATTTACATAACAATATAAAGAACAACAGGGTAACTCCAGAAGAAAGTGGCAATCCTACAACTACAAGATCTGAACTGAGCAATGAAGAGGAAACAGAAGGAAGCAACACCAAAAATTCCTTTATGATGATCATCGAAGCTCTCAAAGAAGATATGAAAAATTGCCTTAAAGAAATAGAAGAAAATACAAACAAAAATTTGGAAGAGATGAACAAATCTATGAAAGAAAACCAAGAAAAAGTAAACCAAAAAATTAAAGAAACATGCCAGGAACTAAAAGCTGAAATAGAAGCAATAAAAAAGGCACAAAATGAGGCAAAGATGGAAATAGAAAACCTGAGGAAACCTGCATGGGACTGAACTAGGCACTCTGAATGTGGAAGACAGTGTGTGGCTTGGGAAGTTTGTGGGGCCTCTGGCAGTGGGACCAAGATTTACCTCAAGTGCATGAACTGGTGCTTTGGAGCCCATTCCCTATAGAGGAATACCTTGCTCAGCCTTCATATGATAGATAGGTTTAGTCCTGCTTCAACTTGATATGCAGACTATATTGAATTCTTGTGGGAGTCTTTACCCTCTCTGAGAAGTGGATGAGGGGTAGGGTGTGGAGAAGCTGGGGGCTAGTAGGGGGAGGGGAGGGAATGGGAAGGTGGTTGGTATGTAAAGTTAAAAAAACCTTTTAAATAAAAAAGAAAAGCAAAAAATAAATTTAACAATTTATAATACTGAATATTATTTACATTTCAAAATATTAATGGATATTTTTCTTTCTTTTTTGATTTATTAAATTGTTTATATTTTAATTTTTTCACTGTCTTTTTATTATTATGAATAAAGAAATCACACTTTCTATCCTTGTATATCCTTATTCAAGGTCCCTTCCCTCTCCCACCACATCAGGTCATTCTCTCTTCTCCACAACTCCCCATCTGTTCCCTGGTCAGGCAGCAGGCAGTCCCAAGGTCCCATGCTTCTGATATTGCTCAGTTTAGTCTCCACTCCTGGCAAATCTAATGGATGTTTTTCTAACATTTATTATATTTGCATGATTACACTGAGAGTATTTGCAGTTTTCATAAACAACTTTCTAAATTTTCAAAAAGGAAAAAACAATAAACATTCATATCTTTATTGTATCATCAGAAAGACACTTCATTCAGTTTTATTAATACAGAAATGGTATTATCCTATAACCAAAAATTCTGAAATTATAAAAATTCTATATATAATTAACTGATAATTATTTCTCTAATTTTTATAGAAATTTTTTACAGTTTTTAGTTTTTCATTGACAAAGTCATAAAAATATTCTAGTAACCACTTATTCACTTATGATGGACAGAATGTGTAAATATATCCATTTAATTCTTGACTTGGATTTGTGGGAATATTAAATGAGGAGCCAACATCATGTAGAAGATTATTCATGAGAGTGAACTGTATATTTTACTGACCTTTATTTCCATCCTCGTATGTATAAATCCAGCTTTCTGGGAGAGTGGAAAGTGAATTGCTTATCAACCACAATCCTCTAATATAAGGAAATTCATTCTGACTGTTCTTCGATGATGATATTTGCTTCCCTGAAACAATGAAACAAGAAACCTATTTTGAACTTTTTCATTCTCAAAAGTATTATTAAAGTATAACAAAAATAGTTAATATGAGTATTAATTTAATACTCTGTATGCATTAATTTTGTAGTCATCTAAGATTATAAGATACTTACCACTTTTTGAGACAGTGAAAGTAAATATCTTTTGAGCCAGAAGAGCATACAGTTTGCATTCATCATTTTGCCTAAACACAAAATGACAATCACTATATTTCATTTGTTAACATTGCACATATGCTCTTTGGCTTAAACACATATATAATTTACATTGCATTTTATACAGTTTAAAGAATGTATGATTTTGAAAATATCCTTATGAATCTTATATAGATCTACTGTGACAAATTTACAACAAAATGTTATACATATATGTACTGACAGTATTTGTTGCTTACTGTGGTGATATATTGTATATCTAATAAAATTAGTATGGAATATCAGAGGACAGGCTGACTCACAGCCAAGCCATGAGGATCAGAGAGTGGTGATTCACATCTATCATTGCATCACTCAAGAGACAGAGATCTGTCTGGAATTCTGTGAGTTCAAGGCCTAAAAGCAGGCAGTGGTGGCACATGTCATTAGTTCCAATACTTGGGAGACAGAGGCAAAAGGATCTCTGAGTTTGAAGCTAAGCTGGTTTACAAAGCAAGTTCCAGGGCAGGGAGCAATGTTACACAGAAAAACTGGTCTTGATCACCAGTCCAGTGAGTCCCTCTCCCGGACTGAGGTCAATGCCTAAAGTCTGATCTCAGACTCTCCTTGGCAGACAGGAGTGAGGTCTTGGCTTTGAGGGGCTCCTCCAGCCATGCCTAAAAGAGGGGACCTTGAATGGCCGGGTATCATGTATAGGACAAACTGCATCATCAAAGAAGGACTGAGGCTTTGAAATTCAGACTCCTGTACAGAGCAGAGTCAGATATCGAGCAGACACCTTGCTCAGAGGAGACAGCAGCTCTCTTGCCACAACTGACTAAGAGCTGCCTAATCATGAACCACTGAAGCCATGGGCAAATGCCAGTGCAAAAATACATATAATAATGTAAAGAACAACAAAGCAACACCAGAAGAAACTGGTGGTTCTACAACTACAAGACCTGAGCAGAGCAATGAAGAGGAAGCAGAAGGAAACAACACCAAAAATACCTTTATGAAGATTA
Organism: Sigmodon hispidus; assembly: GCA_004025045.1. Lineage (NCBI taxonomy): Eukaryota > Metazoa > Chordata > Mammalia > Rodentia > Cricetidae > Sigmodon > Sigmodon hispidus. The sequence goes on along the minus strand of PVIH01019133.1, from coordinate 19,091 downwards.
TAGATGCCTTCAAAGAAGATATAAAAAATTCCCTTAAATAGAAGAAAATGCAAACAAAAAAATTGGGAGATGAACAAATCCTTGAGAGAAAACCAAGAAAAGGTAAACCAAAAAGTGAAAGGAACATTCCAGGAACTAAAAACTGAAATAGAAGCAATAAAAATGGCAGAAAATGAGGCAAAGATGGAAATAGAAAATCTGAAGAAAAGATCTGGAACTACAGATACAAGCATAACCAACAGAATCCAAGAGATGTAAGAGAGAATCTCTGGAGTGGAAGACTCAGTAGTCAAAGAAAATACTAAAACCAAAAAAAACCATAACACAAAATGTTCAGGAAATCTGGGACAACATGAAAAGATCTAACCTGAGAATAACAGGAATAGCAGGAGAAGAATACCAGCTCAAAGGCGCAGCTAATGTATTCAATAAAATCATAGAAGAAAACTTTTCTAACTTAAAGAAGGAAATACTTATAAAGATACAAGAAGCTTACAGACCACCAAATAGATATGAGCAAACCAAAAAAGTCAGCAGGCCACATAATAATCAAACCACAAAACATACAGAACAAAGAAACAATTTTAAGAGCTGTAAATGAAAAGGGCCAACTTACTTATGAAGGCAGACCCATCAGAATAACACCTGACTATTCAATGAAAATGATGAAAGCTAGAAGGACTTGGTCAGAAGTTATACAGACACTAAAAAAGCATGGTTGCCAACCTAGACTACTATACCCAGCAAAATTATAAATCAACATAGATGGAGTAAACAAGATATTTCATGACAAAGTAAGACTGAAACAATACCTATCTACTAATCCTGCCCTCCAGAAAGCATTAGAGGGAAAACTCCAACCTAAGGATCCCAGATACACCCATGAAACTAGAAACAGTCAATAATCCCACAGAAGATAAACCCAGAGAAAGGAGAGGAATTACATACAAACTACCACCAAAAATAAGAGCATATGAATCAGCGATCACTAATATCCTTTAATATCAATGGACTCAACTCACCTATAAAAAGATACACACTAACAAGATAGATACAAAAACAGAAGCCATCCTTTTGTTACCTACATCAAACACACCTCAACCACAAAGACAGACACAGGCTCAGAGTAAAGGGCAGGGAAAAGATTTTCCAATCAAATGGCCCTAAGAAACAAGCTGTGGTTGCCAGCCTAATATCTAACAAAGTAGACTTCAAACTAAAATCAATTAAAAGAGACCAGGATGGACATTACTTACTTATCTCAGGAAAAATTGGTCAAGATGAGATTTCAATCCTGAATATTTATGCCCCTAATATAAGGGCACCTATCTATGTAAAAGGAACACTACTAAAGCTCAAATCCCACATCAAGTCTCTCCCTAATAGTGGGAGACTTCAGTACCCCACTTTTACCCTTGGATAGGTCAACCAGACAGAGATTCAACAGAGAAATAAGGAGTCTAACAGAGGTTATGATGCAAGGAATTTAATAGATATTAACAAAGTTTCCACCCAAGTGCAAAGGAACTTTCTCTAAAACTAACCACATAATTGGTTATAAACCAAATATCAACAGATACAAAAATTGGAAATAATCCTTTGTATCATATTGGACCACAAGGGCCTAAAGTTAGAGTTCAACAACATAAAAAATCGCAGAAAGCCTACTAACTCATGGAAACTAAACATTACTCAACTGAACCACCTCTGTGTCAAGGAAGAAATTAAGAAAGAAATCAAAGTGTTTCTAGAGTTAAAAAAAAATGAATCCATAACATACCAAAACTTGTGGGACACAATGAAAGCAGTCTTAAAAGAAAAATTTATAGCACTAGATGCCTATATGAAAAGCCTAGAGAATCCCACACTAGAGAACTAACAATACAGCTGAAAGCCTTAGAATAATTAGAAGCAAACTCACTTAGAAGGAGTAGATGGCAGGAAATAATCAAACTTAGAGCTGAAATCAATACAATTGAAACAAAAGAACAATACAAAGAATCAATGAATCTAAGAGTTGGTTCTTTGAGAAAGTCAACAAGATAGATAAGCTGTTATCCAAACAAATCAAAAAACAGAGAGTGTCCAAATCAACAAAATCAGAAATGATAAGGGGTACATAACAACAGACCCCCAGGAAATCCAGAGACTTATCAGATCATATTTTGAAAATCTGTATTCCACAAAAATGAAAAACCTAGAAGAAATGGACAGCTTTCTGGACAGGTACCATTTACCAAAATTAAATGAAGAACAGATTAATTACCTAAATAGGCCTATAACCCTTAAGGAAATTGAAGCTGTCATTAAAGCCTACCAAGTAAAAAAAGCCTAGGTCCAGATGATAACAATGCAGAATTCTACCAGACATTAAAAGAAGAATTACTACCGTTATTTGTCAAACTATTTCACACAGTAGAAACTGAAAGATCATTGCCAAATTCCTTTTATGAGGCCACAATTACCCTAATACCCAAGGTACTCAAAGACGCAACAAAAAAGGAGAATTACAGACCAATTTCCCTCATGAATATTGATGCTAAAATTATCAACAAAATTTTGTTAAATCAGATACAACAACATATAAAAAGTATTATCCTCCATGACCAAGTAGGTTTTATCCCAGAAATGCAGAGATGGTTCAACATTCAAAAAACTGTAAATGTCATTCATCATATAAACAAACTGAAAGAAGAAAAAAGCCCATGATCATGTCCTTAGTCACTGAAAAAGCCTTTGACAAAATCCAACGCTCCTTTATGATAAAAGTCCTGGAAAGATCAGGAATACAGTGAAAATATCTAAATATAATAAAGGCAATTTACAAGAAGCTGACAGCCAGCATCAAACTTAATGGAGAAAAACTCAAAGCAATCCCACTAAAATCAGGAACTAGACAAGGATGTCCTCTCTACCCTTATCTATTCAATGTAGTTCTTGAAGTTTTAGCTAAAGCAATAAGAGAGCGAAAGGAGATTAAGGGAATACAAATTGGAAAAGAAGACGTTAAACGGTCTCTATTTGCAGATGATATGATTGTATATATAAGTGACCAACAAAATTCTACCAGGGAACTTTTACAGCTGATAAACACCTTCAGCAATGTAGCAGGATACAAGATTAACTCAAAGAAATCAGTAGCCCTTTTATACACTAAAGATGGAAGAGCTGAAAAAGAAATAAGGGAAATATAATCCTTTATAATAGCTGCAAATAGCAGCAAATACCTAGGAGTAACTATAACCAGAGAAATAACAGATCTATTTGACAAAAACTTTAAATCTCTGAAGAAAGAAATTGAAGAGTCAATCAGAAAATGCAGAGCTCTCCCATGTTCCTGGATAGGTAGGATCAACATAGTAAAAATGGCAATTCTACCAAAGGCAATCTGCATATTCAATGCACTTCCCATCAAAATCACAACACAATATTTTATGGACCTTGAAAGAACAATACTCAAGTTCATTTGGAATAACAGGAAAGCCAGGATTGCCAAGACAATTTTGCTCAACAAAAGAACCTCAGGAGGCATCACCATCCCCAACCTCAAGTTATAGAGTTATAGTAATAAAAGCAGCCTGGTACCGGCATAAGAACAATGGAATCAAACTGAAGTTCTGGGCATTAACCCAAAAACCTATGAACACCTGATCTTTGTCAAAGAGGCCCAAAATATTCAATGGAAATAAGGTAGTATTTTTAGCAAATGGTGTTGGCATAGCTGGATGGAAGTGTGTAGAAAAGTGCAAATAGATTCGAGCCTGTCACCCTGCACAAAACACAAATCCAAGTGGATCAAAGACCTCAACATAAACCCAGCCACTTTGAACTTGATAGAAAAGAAAGTGGGAAATACACTTTTATGAATTGGCACAGGCGACCACTTCCTAAATGTAACACCAGTGGCACAGACACTAAAATCAACAATCAATTAGTGGGATCTCCTGAAACCGAGAAGCCTCTGTAAAGCCAAGGACACAGTCAATAGGACAATACAACAGCCTACAGAATGGGAAAAGATTTTCGCCAACCCTACAAGTAATACAGCACTGATCTCTAAAATATATAGAGAACTCAGGAAACTAGATTTCAAATCCTTGAATAACCCAGTAAAAAAATGAAGTTCAGAACTAAAAAGGGAACTCACAGCAGAAGAATTACGAATGGCTGAAAGGCACTTGAAAAAGTGCTCAACATCTTTAGCCATCACAGAAATGCAAATCAAAACTACTTTGAGATACCACATAACACCTGTCAGATTGGCTAAGATAAAAGACACACATGACAGCATATGCTAGAGAGGTTGTGGAGCAAGTGGAACACTCCTCCATTGTTGGTGGGAATGTAAGCTTGTTCAGTCACTCTGGAATGCAGTATGGTGGTTTCAGAAAACTGGGAATCAATGTCTCCTAGGATCCAGCAATATCACTACTAAGTGTATACCCTAAAGATGTACATTGCACTCTAAAGACATTAGTTCAACTATGTTTATAGCAGCATTATTTGTAATAGAAAGAACCTATAAACAATCTAGATGCCCCTCAACTGAAGAATGGATTAACAAACTGTGGTACATCTACACAATGGGGTACTACTCAGTAGTAAGAAAAAATCATATCCTAAAATTTGCAGGCAAATGGATGGATTTGGAGAATATCCTCCTGAGCGAGGTATCACAAATCCAGAAAGATAAGCATGGGATGTACTCACTCATTAGTGGACTCAAAATAAAAAAGCAAAAAGCTAAACATGTCCAATCTGCAAACCACAAACACTGAACAGCTGGTGATCTGAAAGACTTGGTTGTCATCCAGGATCCCATTCCCTCTAGAGGAACACTTGACTCAGTCTTGGTGTTGGGGTGAGGAAAGTGGACCTGCCAGGAGTGGATGCTGAACTAAGCTACCCTGGGACCTTGGGACCTCCTGCCCTTGCTGGGAAGGAGATGGGGATATGTGGAGAAGAGAGTGTGACTGGAAGAGGTGGGAAGGGGCAGGGAGCTTGAACAAAGATACACATGGATATAAAATATGACTTTATTCATACTAAAAATATACTAAAAAAAGAAAACCCGTCTCAAAAAAGGCTATAAAGATGGCTCTGTTCTTTGATATTCCAGCCTAATGTTATTAAATATACAATATATATTCACTTATTCCATTTTTTTGTGAAAAATAAGAAATATTTTTAACTTATATAAGAAAGACTATGTACAATAGGTACAATAGATATATACAATATATTAAGCAATAATTAGATCAAAACAATTGATAAGTTGATAAAATATACCATTATTTATTTTGCTTTGGTTAGTTCAAAGAATTGAATCTAATTCACTTTCTATTTGACTTGTGTCACCAAGCAATGTTTCATTTGATGTCTCTCCAACTTACACAGCACATTATATATATATATAAACACATATGTAAGTAGTATTTTTGCACTGTAGAACACCTTGTAATGCAAAGCTTCAATCATTTATAGACATGCCAAACACTAACACCTAGATAGAAGAGACAACTTGACTCATATATTGATATATACCTACAAAAAGGTTTGAAAATGTAAGTAGACACATCATGGTAAGAACTGAAATTCTGTTTCTGGTAGATAGACCATTTCAATATTATAGTCTTTCTGCCCTAAACATAACAATTCCACTACTATAAAATCTCCTAATTTTCTAAAATTACCTTTGACCATTTAGGAAGAATTTTGATTGTGGTTCATAGTGTTACAATCTGATAGAGACACAGTATTTGATCTATAAACATAGTCATTGATTGACTATACTTGTACCAGTGATTAGAATTCCATATGTATATCTCTAATGTATACTTTAAATTCAGGCTTATTAATGTTTTAATTTTAAAATATAACTGAACTTTTATGTATATATGGCAACAATAAATAAAAAGCAGGTCATGATTTGATACAGAGTTACTGTAGGTATCTTTTCAGGTAGCAGAATAAAAGAGGGATATAATGTAATTCAATTATACTTTGAAAAAATAATAAATTTAAAAAATAAAAGGAAATTTTTACTTGAAATAATTGTTGCACTTTCATTCATAGTATAACTCAACACAAATTAAAATCTAAATATGAACAAATCTAGTTGAAAACTAAGCATATCATTTTATCATGCCTTAAAATGTTAAATATTTATTTTCATATCATAGCTTTAGAGGTAATACTCACCAAAGATGTTATTTTTTCAATTATTTTTCATTTTTGAGAATTTGTAATAGAAATGAACAGTATCTTTCATCAGTTTTTATGCTCCTGATAATTTCATGTGATAAGTATAAATATTGGAAGTGACTCATACCTACTGACTGCTGTGAGTATAAACACAATTCTTGACTTGCTATATTTCTTTTTATATATTTAATATTAGACATGACACATATTTACTGGCAACATTGTGTAGACATAATGATGTGAGTCTGTAATGGTAGAACTTGTCATGTGGATGAATGAGAATTGAGTTTATGAGGATACTACCCTGCCTACTGAGTTGGAGTTTTCATTACAGAATGTGAAATTTTGTTGCTAACAATAAATTACAGAATCATTCAAAGCAGAACGACTGAACTTGTATGTATTTCCTGAAGCTGAGAGCTTAACAACAAGGCTCTATCCAAATGTTTACAAAGACTTAGCTAAGTAATTTACCTCTTTACAGCACTGGTCTCTGAGAGGAATTCATTGCATTTTACTGTATTCTCCAGTTCATATGTCATTATAACAAAATTTAAGTTATGAAGATTAACCATTTAATTTTGCTGATTCATTTTCACAATCTGTTAAGAAAATTTTGGCCATGTATTGGTAATTAAATTATATATTTATTTTTCTGATTGAATAAATTTAGCTTACCTGAGATAAAAGATGATGCACATTTTCTTATAATTATTATAATATAGAATATGGCGTACGTAAATTCTTAGTGGCCCATTATGTTCTATCAACTTCAAATCATCTGCTGCTAAGTAAAGGGTGTTATATTTCCCTGAAAGCTGACCAAGAAAATGGATTTTAAATTTTCAGTCAAATATTTCACCTTAATGTCAGTCAAGGTATTTGGCATGATATATATTTCTGTTTTTTATTTTTTATTTTTTTCTTTATTTATTTTGTATTTATCAAAAAACAGTAAAATGAATTTAAAATGCTGATAAGTTAACAATAACTCTGAAGAAAATAAAAATCATAAGCATGACTTATCAAGGGTGACAATGCAAATAAGATTGCTACACGTATATTTACTTTGTGTTCAGCTTTTCCTCTGAACTTTTTTTTCCATCCCTGTATATCCTTATTCAAAGTCCCTTCCCCCTTCCACCACATCAGGTCATTTTTCTTCTCCGCAACTCCCCATCCCCTCCCTGGGCAGGGGGTAGACAGTCCTATGGTCCCACTGACCCAATAATGTTTGGATCAGTCTCCACTCCTGGCCAAATCCAGTTCTGTCCCCCCTCCCTCAAGAGTGAGTCAGGTGTTCCTATAGTTGTAGTGGGGTCTGATGGGTCAGTCCAGGGTATTTCTGATCCCAAGCTGTTCAGTGGTTGTGGTTTGCAGCTTGGGTATGCTTGGCTTTTTTTCCTGTTTGTTTGTTTAGAGACCACTAGTGAGTGAGTACATCCCCTGCTTATCTTTCTGAGATTGTGATACCTCGCTCAGGAGGATATTCTCCAAATCCATCCATTCGCCTGCAAATTTTAGGATATCATTTTTTCTTACTGCTGAGTAGTATTCCATTGTGTAGATGGACCACAGTTTGTTAATCCATCCTTCAGTTGAGGGACATCTAGGTTGTTTCCAGGTTCTTGCTATTACAAATAATGCTGCTATGAACATAGTTGAGCTAATACCTTTGGAGTGTGAATGTGCCTCTTTAGGGTATACACCCAGAAATGGTATTGCTGGGTCCTTGGGGAGATTGATTCTCAATTTTTTGAGAAACCGCCATATTGCATTCCAAAGTGGCTGAACAAGCTTACACTCCCACCAACAATGGAGGAGTGTTCCCCTTGTTCCACATCCTCTCCAACATAGGCTGTCATCTGTGCCTTTTATCTTAGCCAATCTAACAGGTGTTATGTGGTATCTCAAAGTTGTTTTGATTTGCATTTCTCTGATGGCTAAAGATGAAGAGCACTTTTTTAGGTGCCTTTCAGCCATTCGTAGTTCCTCTGCTGAGAATTCCCTTTTTAGATCTGTACCCCATTTTTTGATAGGGTCATTCAAGGTTTTGGGCTCCAAATTCTTGAGCTCTTTATATACCTTAGAGATCAGTCCTCTATCAATTGTAAGGTTGGTGAAAATCTTTTCCCATTCTGTAGGCTGTCCTTTTGTCCTATTGGCAGTGTCCTTGGCTTTGCAGAAGCTTCTCAGCTTCAGGAGATCCCACTTATTGATTGTTGGTCTTAGTGCCTGTGCCACTGGTGTTATATTTAGGAAGTGGTCACCTGTGCCAATTTGTAGAAGTGTATTTCCCACTTTCTTTTCTATTAAGTTCAAAGTGGTTGGGTTTAAGTTGAGGTCTTTGTCCACTTGGATTTGAGTTTTGTGCAGGGTGACAGGCTCGGATTTATTTGCATTTTTCTGCACACTTCCATCCAGCTATGCCAACACCATTTGTTAAATATACTATCTTTTTTCCATTGAATGTTTTGAGCCTCTTTGTGAAAGATCAGGTGTTCATAGGTTTTTGGGTTAATGTCTGGATCCTCAATTCTATCCCATTGGTCCACAAGTCTGTTTTTATGCCAGTACCAGGCTGTTTTTATTACTGTAGCTCTATAGTATAGCTTGAAGTCAGGGATGGTGATACCTCCTGAGGTTCTTTTGTTGAGTAAAATTGTTTTGACAATCCTGGCATTCTGTTATTCCAAATGAAATTGAGTATTGTTCTTTCAAGGTCCAAAAATATTGTGTTGGGTTTTTGATGGGCAGTGCATTGAATCTGTAGATTGCCTTTGGTAGAATTGCCATTTTTACTATGTTGATCCTACCGATCGAGGAACATGGGAGAGCTTTCCATTTTCTGATATCCTCTTCAATTTCTTTCTTCAGTGATTTAAAATTTTTGTCAAATAGGTCTGTTACATCTTTGGTTATAGTTACTCCAAGGTATTTAATACTATTTGCAGCTATTATGAAGGGTAATATTTCCCTTATTTCTTTTTTAGCTCTTCTATCTCTAGTGTATAGAAGGACTACTGATTTCTTTGAGTTAATCTTGTATCCTGCTTCATTGCTGAAGGTGTTTATCATCTGTAGCAGTTCCTTGGAAGAATTTTGTGGGTCACTTATTTATACAATCATATCATCTGCAAATAGAGATAGGTTCACTTCTTTTTCAATTTGTATCCCCTTAATCTCTTTTCCTTCCCTTATTGCTTGAGCTAAAACTTGGAGAACTATATTGAACAGATAAGGGGAGAGAGGACATCCTTGTCTAGTTCCTGATTTTAGTGGGATTTCTTTGAGTTTTTCTCCATTAAGTTTGATACTGGCTGACGGCTTCTTGTAAATCGCCTTTATTATATTTAGGTATTCTCCCTGTATTCCTGATCTCTCCAGGGCTTTAATCATAAAGGAGTGTTGGATTTTGTCAAAGGCTTTTTCCGCATCTAAGTATATGATCATGTGGTTTTGTTCCTTTAGTTTGTTTATATGATTGATAACATTTACAGTTTTTTGTATGTTAAACCAGCCCTGTATTTCTGGGATGAAGCCTACTTGGTCGTGGTGGATGATATCTTTTATACATTGTTGTATACGGTTTGCCAAAATTTTGTTGAGAATTTTTGCATCAATATTTATGAGGGAAATTGGTCTGTAGTTCTCCTTCTTTGTTGTGTCTTTGAGTGGCTTGGGTGTTAGGGTGATTGTGGCTTCGTAAAGGAATTTGGCAATATTCCTTCAGTTCCTACTGTATGAAATAGTTCGAGGAGATTAACTGAAAGACATCAGTAGCTCTCCTATACACTAAAGATAAAAGGTTTGAAAAAGAAATAAGGGAAACATCGCCCTTTATAATTGCTGCAAATAGTATTAAATACCTCGGAGTAACTATAACCAAAGATGTAACATATCTATTTGACAAAAATTTTAAATCACTGAAGAAAGAAATTGAAGAGGATATCAGAAAATGGAAAGCTCTCCCATGTTCCTGGACAGGTAGGATCAACATAATAAAAATGGCCATTCTACCAAAGGCAATCTACAGATTCAATGCACTGCCCATCAAAATCCCAACACAATATTTTTTGGACCTTGAAAGAACAATACTCAATTTCATTTGAAATAACAGTAAAGCTAGAATTGTCAAAATAATTTTACTCAACAAAAGAACCTCAGGAGATATCACCATCCCTGACTTGGTGTGTAAGCTAGTTTAGCCACTCTGGAATGCACTATGGTTGTTTTTCAAAAAAGTGGGAATCAATCTCCTCAAGAATCCAGCAATACCACTTCTGGGTGCATACCCTAAAGACGCACAGTTCACTCCAAAGGCATTAGTTCAACTATGTTCATAGCAGCCTTATTCCTAACAGCAAGAAGCTGGTAACAACCTACATGCAACTCAACTGATAAATGGATTAACAAACTGTGTTACATCTACACAATGGAGTTCTACTCAGCAGTAAGAAAAAACGATATCTTAAAATTTGTAGGCAAATGGATGGATTTGGAGAATATCCTCCTGAGTGAGGTATTTCAAACCCAGAAATATAAGCAGGGGATATACTCAGTCATTAGTGGACTCTAAACAAAAAAGCAAAAAGCAAAATATGTTCAAGCTACAAACCAACCACTGAACAGTTTGGGATCTAAAACACCTTGTAGTTGCACCTTGGATCCCACTCCCTCTAGAGGAACATCTGAACCAGTCTTTATGTTGGGGTGAGAAAAGTGTATCTGCCAGGAGTGGATGCTGAACTGAGCAATACTGGGACCTCCTGCCCTTGGGGAGGAGATGGGATTAAGTGGAGGAGAGAGAGTGACTGGAGCGGGTGGGAAATGTAGGGATCTTGAATAAGGATATATACGTATAGATAATGTGACTTTTTACTTTCCAAAAGGTAAATTTATTAACAGATACATTATTAAAATTAATCTTGAAAAAAAGTTCAAAGTTCTTAAAACTTGGAAGCAATAACAATGCACACTTAAAAATAACTATTGTTCTTGTCCTCTTCTTGTTAATTTAAAAGGAACAGAAACCTGACCATAAGTTTCACCAGAACATTATAAAATCTGAATACTTATACGTTGGTGTTGTAAATAGAAGTGGTGCAGACACTTTGGTAGTGTTCATTCTTTATCACCATAAGAAAGCATCTGACACTGGAAACTATGCTTTTTTTAAAGAAACTTTTGGGGAATTGAAAATCCAAACAATACAATGTCAGGTGTGGTGTGGGCTGCCTTCACCTCAGCATCCCGTGAAGATGGATGGCACCATCATCATGGCAGGAATATGTGCAAGATGAGATGACTTTTTCATAATAATATTAAAAAAAGAACAATTAGAAACTAAATGAGGAAGAAGATACATTTGCAAATCAGATTCAGAAGAATCAGTAGAAAAGGCAAGTATTTTTTCCAGATATGAACATATATATTGATTATAAATAAAAATGAAGAGGTCAAGTACTCATTCTGTTTGAAGTGTAGTTTGCTCTTTGATTTTCTTTCTTTTTGTTTGCTCATATATCAAACTTTGATATGATAATTTTGTTTTAACTTATTATATTTTATTATATCATGTCTGGTAGTAGCTTGTTCTTCTCTGATTACTGACAGAAGAGGAGTACATTAGCTAGGAGAGGAGTTGAGGTGGAACTTGGAAGAGTCAATGAAGCAGAAACTTCAATCATAATATATTGTATGAGTAAAGAATCGTCAAGAAAAAGTATTTCTGCAGTCTTGCTTTAAGACTTTTCTTTAAGGGTCTGACCACAGGGAGTTTAATTATGCTCCAGTAAGTAAATGAGCAGTATGAGTGGGTGTTTTTGCAAATGGGGAGATCATAAGAGTGGGTATGTATCTGAGAGGTCTGATAATGAGGTTGATGGGGTGCATGATGTAAAATCACCAAGCAAATATATATATATAAAAGGAAAAAAGAAATAATATTAAAGTTAGAAAATAAAATAAACTTTTATGTTATATGTAATTGTACATATTTACATTTGTAATTATTGTATGTTCTCATAAAACTTTCAAAAAGCACATTGAGTGTAATAACAAATTAACACATAAAATATATATAGCAAAAAGAAACTTGAAGAATTTAAAACAATACTTAAGTAAATTAATGTTCTAATTAAAGGGCTTAAATAACAGAGAAGAAATATTATTTTGATAATAGTTTTTTGATTTCATATACACTGATCCCAACTATAGGGAAAGGTGCTGTTTGGGTTTTGAAATTCATTGAAATAGTCATAGTCTTCATTAAACAGAAAAGAATTAACTTTTTGATGAAGAAAGTATACATAAATCTATCTAAAACACAATTCCTTAAATTTTGTGTTATATTAAATTATATGTAAGCTTGAGAAAGTGATAATTGATAAATATTCAGCATAAATCCCACTTTTATTGCTTATTTTTATAAGCTCAATATTTATTAAATAAATATTTATTAAAATATCTAATTTATGATATTAGACTTTAAAGTAGTGTTAATAGCCATGTAGGCAAGCAACAAATATTGATCAGTTTGAATATTGACATGGCATTGCAATTTTATTTTTATCTAATGCATATTTCAGCTGAAAATTGAATCCCACAAGGAGTTCAGGAGTTCAGAATCACTTTCACAATTTTAATAAAATAGTACCACTTTTATGTAAAACACAATCCGTGGCATATCTTCTGGCACTATCCAACTGTCTGGTCTTTTCAAACTTATGAATTCTGGATAGTAAATGCTTTGAAAATTAGCCAAATCTCCAGGAATATAAATAAGTACATTGTTTTCTTGTCAAAATAAGGGAATATAAATATAGAGTATAGAAACAGTAGAAGGACTGTCTTGGTCTTACACTTTAAGCTAGAACAATAAAAACAGACACTTAAGATAATGATTATTTTTTAATTGGTGCCACACAGTCAGCAGTATTAGGTTTAGAGGAGGGTACTATTAAACTAATTTAGCCTAATGACATGAATGAATCTCCGAAAACTCCCACTCAAAAATGAAGGGTTGTTACATGAATAGAAAATTACACAAAAGAGCACAATAACATTTCTTATCACCAACATTTACCAAAATATTAACTTATATTAACAGGATTTAAATTCACAGTATTTATCTTACACAGAATATTAATACTTCCTCTCATTAAAATATATTTAATGTTATTTTTCAAGTTTTATCATATGTGGTTATGTTTATAGTGAATCTATCATAGCAGAAGTTGGCAGACAGCCTTCTGTGCATTAATCTAACAAAATACCTATTCTCACTTATAATTCATTATGTTTGGAAGGATAAATTGAATGTATATTGATTAAGGGATCCTATACACATTTACTAGCTAATGTCTTTTAAAAACTATAAAATATATCAATTCTTCTACATATAACAGTACATATAACACAGAACATATATTAGCAATTAATTGTTAAAATCTCAAGCCTAGCTGAAACCAGAAAACTAAAAGTGTTCTTTCAGATAAAATTAGTGTGATATAACAACTACAATTGTGAAACTGATTTATATGGATATATTGTACCATTGATTCAAAAAGTGTGAGCCTCATTACATCAGGGAAATTTGTATTTTAACCAATTTAATATATTAATATAAATAGTTTCTGAAATATTACATATTAATATGGGAATATAGTTTTATGAATAGGCAAAATAAAGGTGGCATATGTTTTTTCCAAAATTTAGGTGAACAAGCAAGTTATGTTAATGTGTAATTGTAATTTCAGCACCAGGAAGAGTGATAATACATATAGTTGTGTTGACATGACTCATATATGCAATTTTAGAAAGCTTGACAATATGTACCTAAAAGTGATATACCATGCCATGTCTTCACAAAAACTATACTGAGAAATTATATTCAAAGCTGATTTCTATGTGCACATGCATTATTAATCTCTATGTAAACACACAGATACATAAGACAGATACACACATACATACACAAACTCATTTATAACAACATATGTAAACAAAAAGAACAATATATATGCTAATGTGAACCATAATATTTTTCACTGACTTATATTATAGAAGCCACTTGTAAACACACAGCAGGACTATACCTCAACTTCTTCCACTGCAGGAGGAGCTTCTTTAGTGCCAACAAAGGCAATGATAGCAGTTAACATAAGAAACTTCATTTTACTACTTCTGGGTTTCCACCTTCCTGAGAAATTTTTCTGTAGTTAATTTGTTGAATAGGATATAAAGTAAAGCCTATTTTATGTGCTTCCCTTACCAAATCAAATGCAAGACTAAGTGTGATTTTTTCCTGGAAGCTTTATTGCTTTTTTTCCCAATGCATCCTGTATGGCAGTCAGTTTGAGCCTTAGATAGACATTGTTCAATTTTGCCAATGATATTTTCATTTACAGAAAGCTGTCATGGTGAGAATTGTTGGCAAAAGAACATGAGGAAACATATTATCTAATTTTGAAAAACAGTGGTGAGATTGTTCTCCTAGGTCCTCTGCTCTGTAATGGAAAAATGACATTCAAACTTTACTTTTAAATTGATAATATGTTTTATTTGGTTACAGGAAATTAATAAACTCTAAGCAATGGTGTATGACAGGTTTTCAGCTAAATGGACCTAATGCTGAATTAAATAACAAATTTGAGTAATTAAAAAATTATCTAGAAGACTATCTAGAGAAGCGAATTTTAACAATTTTAGTAAGTAAAGAGTGTTATAGTACATATAATGAAGATTATAGATTTATACATGGCCATTAAGGATATCAAAAATACATATTTTTTAAATTTCTCACTAATTGATGAGATATACATTTTGGTTTTCATCATCTTTTTTAAAATTTATTTTTAGGCTAGAACAATGCCTCATTTCTGCATTGATGGCTTGTGGCAGGGGTGTGGGTGAGGAAAGACTTGTTTTCTTTAAGGATTTGGCCACAGGGAGTTTAATTATGCTCCAGTAAGCAAATGAGCAGCATGAATGGGCATTTTTGTAAAAGGGGAGATCATAAGAGAGGGTATGAATCTGAGAGGCCTGATAACTGAGTATGATGGGGTGTATGATGTAAAATAATAAATATATAAATAAAAACCCATGTTATGTACTGAAAAAAATAAGTCTTTTTCATCAATGTATTCAACTGCTCCCCTTCCCTTACCTCTTCCTAATACATCCTAGTCAGCCTTCAGCCTCCCTAGACCCTATACCCACATCCTTTCCTCAAAAAGGACAAGAAGTCACAAGGTGGGTCAGCTCAGTGTGGTGCATCCACTCCAGGTAAGTCCGATTTCCTCATGCTAATATCAAGACTGGGTTACACGTTCCTCTGCATGGAATGGGCTCCAAGGTGCCAGCTCATTTATAAGAACAGTCTGATTCCACCCTTTGAGGCTCCACATACTGCCCATGCTAATCGACAGCTGCCTACACGTGGAGGGCATAGTTTCTTTTCCTAATTGTTTCCCAGTGGCTGGCTGTTCTCAATTCAGTGAACTCCCCAGAGCCTCAGTCAACCTTCACTGTGGGAATTTTCCTCAGAATCCCTGTTCCCTTGCTTATACTGACTCTCCTCCCCTGCTCTCAGCTGGACCAGGAGCTCAGCCTCCACCTCTATTCATTGTTGGATTCATTGATGGTTATTAATTTGATTATAGGGGAAGTCCTATCTAGGCACCCTCTCCATTGTTTGGAGACCTAGCCAGGGGCATTCTGTGAGTTCTTGGAGGTTTCCCCAGCACCTGGTCTCCTTCCAACTCCACAGTGGCTTCCCCTACCAAGATATCCATATCTTCTTTCTCCCTCATTGTTGTTCCTCTCACACAATCATCTCCTTCTCTCATTATTTGTTCCCACGTCTTCTTGGTTGCAGCCCATTATGCTCACAATTAGCTATGGAGAACTTCCCTATTTTCTCTTCCTAGGGGACTCCCTGGATGTTTCTATTAAGTTCCTTCTCATTCCAAGCTGTTCAGAGGTTGTGGTTTGTAGCTTGATATTTTTTGCTTTTTGTCTAAAGTCCACTTATGAAAGAGTACAGCCTGTGCCTATCTTTCTGCATTTGTGATACCTCACTCAAAAGGATATTCTCTAAATCCATCCATTTGCCTGCAAATTTTAGGATATCATTTTTTTTTGCTAGTAAGTAGGAAAAAATGGTGAGCAAGGGAATGTAATAGATTTTGTTAATCTATATTCTTCAGGTGAGGGAATATAGATTGTTTCTAGGTTCTTACTATCACAAATAATGCTGCTGTGAAGATAGTTGAACTAATTCCTTTGGGGTACAAATGTGCATCCTTTGGTTATATGTCCATAGTGGTATTGAGGATCCTTGGGGAGATTAATTCCAAGTTTTCTGAGGAACCATCATACTGCATTCCAGAGTGAAAATTTACAATCCTACCAAAAATGAATGAGTGTTCCATCACTCAGCATCCTCTCTAGCCTAGGCTGTCATGTAAGTTTTTGATCTTAGCCATTTTGACAGGTATAAGGTAGTATCTCAAAATTGTTTTGATTTGCAGTTCTCTGATGGCTAAAGATGTTGAACAATTTTTCAAGTGCTTTTCAGCCATTTGTAATTCTGCTGAGAATTCCCTTTTTAGTTCTGAGCCCCATTTTTAATTGGGTTATTTATGGTTTGGGCTCTAGTTTCTTGAATTCTCTCTTTATTTTAGGGATCAGTTCTCTGTCAGTTGTAGGGTTAGTGAATATATTTTCCCATTCTGTAGGCTGTTGATTAATCTTATTGACTGTGTCTTGACCTTACAGACACTTTTCAGTTTCAGGAGGTCCCACTTCTTAGTTGTTGTTATTTGTGTCTGTACAGTGTTATATTTAGGAAGTGGTCCCTGTGCTAATGCATTGGAGGGTAGTTCCCTCTTTCCTTTCTATCAAGTTCAGAGTGGCTGGGTTTATGTTGAGGTCTTTGATACACTTGGATTTAAATTTTGTGCAGGGTGATAGATATCAATTTACTTGCATTCTTCTACATACTATCATTCAGTTATGCCAACACCATTTGTTGAAGATACTATCTCATTGAAAAATTTTAGCCTCTTTGTCAAAAATGAGGTGTTTATTGATGTGTGGGTTAAAGTTGGGTTCTTGTGTTCAATTCCACTGATCCACAAGTTTGTTTTTATGCCAGTATCAGGTCCTAGCTTTCCTGTTATTCCAAATGAAGTTGAGTATTATTCTTTCAAAGTCTGTAAAATATTGTGCCGGGATTTTGATGGGCAATGCATTGATTTTGTAGGAGGTCCCAAGGTGCCAAGGTGGCTTGGTTCAGCATCCATTCCAGGCAGATCTGCTTTCCTCACCCCAACATCAAGACCGAGTCAGGTGTTCCTCTGTATAGGGAAGGGGCTCCAAGGTGCCAGTCCAAGGTGCTTCAGAGCCCATGGTGTTCAGTGTTTGTGGTTTGTAGCTTGGAAAAGCTTTGCTTTTAATTTAAAGTCCACTAATGAGTGAGTACATCCACTGCCTATCTTCCTAGGTTTGTGATACCTCGCTCAGGAGGATTTTCTCCAAATTCATTCATTTGCCTGCAAATTTTAGGATCATTTTTCTTACTGCTGAGTAGTACTTCATTGTGTAGATGTTCCACAGTTTGTTAATCCATTCTTCAGTGGAGGGACATCTAGGTTGTTTCCAGGTTCTTGGTATTAGGAATAATACTGCTATGAACATAGTTGAGCTAATGCCTTTGGAGTGCGAATGTGCATCTTTAGTTTATACACACAGATGTGGTATAGCTGGATCCTTGGGGAGATTGATTCCCAGTTTTCTCAGAAACCGCCATATTGCATTCAGAGTGGCTGACTGAGCTTACACTCTGACCAACAATGGAGGGGTGTTCCCCTTGCTCTGCAAACTCTCCAGCATAGGCTGTCATCTGTGTCTTTTATCTTAGCCAATCTGACAGGTGTAAAGTGGTATCAAAAGTTGTTTTGATTTGCATTTCTCTGATGGCTAAAAACATTGAGCACTTTTTCAAGTGTCTTTCAGCCATTTGTAATTCTGCTGAGAATTCCCTTTTTAGTTCTGAACCCCATTTTTTGATTGGGTTATTCAAGGTTTTGGGGTCTAGTTTCGTCAGTTCTTTATATATTTTAGAGATCAATCCTCTATCACTTGTAGGGTTGGTGAAAATCTTTTCCCATTCTGTAGGCTGTAGTTTTGTCTTATTGACAGTGTCCTTGGCTTTACAGAAGCTTCTCAGCTTCACAGGTTCAGCTTCTTAATTGTTGTTCTTAATGTCTGTGTTACTGGTGTTATATATAGGAAGTAGCCACTTGTACCAATGTGTTGGAGGGTACTTCCTACTTTCTTTTCTATCAAGTTTAAAGTGGCTGGGTTTATGTTGAGGCCTTTGATCCACTTGGATTTGAGTTTTGTGCAGAGTGACAGGCTCAGATCTATTTGCATTTTTCTACAAACTTCCATCCAGCTATACCATTTGTTAAATATACTATCCTTTTCCATTGAATGTTTTGGGCCTCTTTGTCAAAGATCAGGTGTTCATAGGTTTTTGGGTTAATGTCTGGATCCTCAATTCTATTCCATTGATCCACAAGTCTGTTTTTATGCCAATACCAGGCTGTTTTTATTACTATAGCTCTATAGTATAACTTGAAGTCAGGGATGGTGATACCTCCTGAGGTTCTTTTGTTGAGTAAAATTGTTTTGGCAGTCCTGGATTTCCTGTTATTCCAAATGAAATTGAATATTGTTCTTTCAAGGTCCAAGAACTACTGTGTTGGGATTTTGATGGGCAGTGCATTGAATCTGTAGATTGCCTTTGGTAGAATTGCCATTTTTACTATGTTGATCCTACCAATCCAGGAACATGGGAGAGCTTTCCATTTTCTGAT
>PVIH01019132.1:0-36307 GCA_004025045.1 Sigmodon hispidus | reverse complement strand
TCTAGGTTGTTTCCAGGTTCTTGCTATTACAAATAATGCTGCTATGAACATAGTTGAACTAATACCTTTGGAGTGTGAATGTGCCTCTTTAGGGTATATACCCAGAAGTGGTATTGCTGGGTCCTTGGGGAGATTGATTCTCAATTTTCTGAGAAACCTCCATATTGTATTCCAAAGTGGCTGAACAAGCTTACACTCCTACCAACAATGTAGGAGTGTTCCCTTTGCACCGCATCCTCTCCAGCATAGGCTGTCATCTGTGCCTTTTATCTCTAAGGTATATAAAGAGCTCAAGAATTTAGAGCCCAAAACCTTGAATAACCCTATCAAAAAATGGGGTTCAGATCTAAAAAGGGAATTCTCAGCAGAGGAACTACGAATGGCTGAAAGGCACCTGAAAAAGTGCTCTTCATCCTTAGCCATCAGAGAAATGCAAATCAAAGAGAATCTTGACCCCTGGAAGTCTGGGGACAGAAGGACAGAGTCTGTCCAACATGTTTTCCACCTCAGGAAGATGGAATGTGCAGTTTTTTAAGACCTGAAGCCTTGTTTTGTTTCCATGAAATTTTTGAAATTTTCAGTCTGTATCTCTTTGTCTTTGTTATCCCTGGTAAACCTCCTGCTCCTCCTAAACATGGTGTGATGATTATAATAGTATCTTTGCACGTAGCTGCTCCTTAATAAAAACCTCACTGCAAGAGGCAATCTGGATGTTAAGAACGCTCTGTGTTCCCAGCCTCTGGATCTTTAGAGTGCTGTTACATGCTCCTGTGTCCCCAGCTTCCCCTGCTAGAAACTTATATTTCAGAGATCACTTTTGTTTCATGAAGTGAGCTCCCTATGCATGGACGTTTTGTATGCTGGTTTGTAAAATAATAATAATAATAATGAAAGTACATTACAAGGACTTCCTAATATTTTAGTTGGCTATATTAATTTTCATTTAAGAAATAATTTTTCATCTATGAACATAGTTTCTATTTATAAAAGCATCTCCCTTTAAAGGGGAATAATCTTTATTTTTATTTATACCCACCACTGCTCCCCCTCACTCTCTTCCTCCTAGTTCTTCCCCTGTCCCCATCCTTTCTCCCTCATCTATTCCTCAGGGAGGACAAGGGTTCCCCAGGTAAATCAATTCAGTCTGTCATATCCAGTTTAGGTAGGACTGAGGCATTTCCCCCAGAATCAAGGCTGAGTATCAAGGCTAAGCATAGTGTTTCCTTATAGGGAATGGACTCTAAGAAGTCAGTTCATGCAACAGGAGTAAACTCTGGTCCAACTGCAAGGGGCTCTGAATATGCCCACTCATTCAACTGTCATCTACATTCTAAGGGTTTAGTTTCTTTTCATGAAGGTATCTCAACTGTCATTTCAGAGTCGGCGAGCTCCCAATAGGTCAGCCATCTCTATGGGTCTCCTCCTCATGATCCTAATCCTTTGGCTCACATAATTTCTTCTCCCTCTCTTCAGCTGGACTGGGGGCTCAACCATGTGCTTAGCTATGAATCTCTGCTTCTGCCTCCATCAGTTGCAGGTTGAAAGTTCTATAATAACAATTAGAGTGTTCGTTCATTTTGTTATACGGGAAGGCCTGTTTAGACATCCCCTCCACCATTGCTTGGAGTCCTAGCTGAGGTCATCTTGTGGGTTCATGGATGTTTCCTGGCACCAAGTTTCTCGCTAACCCCACAATGGCTTTCTCCATCTCTAGTTTTTTGTTCTACCTCTCTGTATCTTCCCTCATTCAAACATCCCATTCTCTCAATGTTCTCTTCCCACATCCCCTTGCTCCTGCCCCTGTATAATTCCCATTTACTCAGAAGATTTCCTCTATTTCCCTTTCCCAGGGGAATCCATGGATGTCTCTTCATAAGTTTCTCCTATTGCCTAGCTGCTCAGGGATTGTGGATTGTATTCTGGTTATTCTTTGCATTACATCTAAAATTCACTTATGAGTGAGTACATACCATGTATATCTTTCTGGGCCCATGTTAATTCACTCAGGATGATACTCTCAGAATCTATTTATTTGGCTGCAAATTTCAGAATGTCATTTTTTTTCTACTAAGTAGTATTCCACTGTGTAAATGTATTACAATTTCATAATCCATTCTTCAATTGAGGGGCATCTAGGTTGCTTCCAGGATTTTGTTATTATGAATAATGAACATAGTTGAGCTATTGCCTTTGGAGTAAGAATATGCATCCTTTGAGTATATGCCCAAAAGTGGTATTGCTAGATCACTGGGTAGATTGATTGCCAGTTTTCTGAGGAGCAGCTGTACTGATTCTCAAACTGGCTGTACAAGTTTACACTCCCACCAGCAATGGAGGAGTGTTCTCCTTGTTCCACATCCCTCCAGCATAAGCTGTCATCTTTGTTTTTAATCTTAGCCATTTTGACAGGTGTAAGATGGTATCTCAGAGTTGTTTTGATTTACATTTCTCTGATGGCTAAGGATATTGAACAATTCTTAAAGTGTCTTTCAGCCATTTGAAATTCTACTGTTGAGAATTCCCTATTTAGCTCTGAACTAGGGGACTAATCTTACAATAGACATTTTTACCTGAACTAAATCTTTACCTACGGTTATCTTTGTCTCTGTAAATAAGTTCTGATCCTTTAAAATTTAAGTTTGTCTTTCTTGTCTTACTGAAAAATCATGAAAGGAGACATTAAAATGATTAATTAAAAGAGTAGTAGTTTGTAGAGAAGAATCAGAATCTGGTAAATAAGATATCTAAATTATAATTACACATATGTATTTGTATCTCTATCCTTACATGTATATTTTAGTATGTATGTGCTTGTGATACATCTTTGTGTGTTTGTGTGTGTGTGTGTGTGTTCTGTCTACCTGGTACCAAGTTGACCCAAGATTAAAGTGACATGGGACACAAAGACATCAAATACAAGTAGCTTCAAACATTTCTTACAGGAAGTCTACATCCTATCATTATAAATATCACTCTTGTTTCTTCCTTGAGAGCATGAATCCAAATTTTCTCAGAAGATTTTTGTACCTGACTTTAAAGCAATATAAAGAACTGAGATCCACTTATCCCTTCCCCTTGGTGCTGAGACTATATTTACCTTGACTTATCAGCATTTACAAAGACCTGCTTTTCTCTGCTTTTCTCATACTGTAATGTCTTACTGCTGAGAGTAGATAAATGGCATGGTGATTGAATAAGAGCTGCAATAGTTAGAATATGTTTATCTTTTATACATGGAACTATATCATCCTTTAAGCCATGCTCTTAACTTTAAAATATCAGTAGGAGATAGTTTCTAGAACCACAGCATTAATTATTAATTATGAATTTACTTATTATCAGATTACTATACTCCTATGAAAGAATGATTAGACTCCACACTTGAAAGCAACCTGGACTTGTCTTAATATCAATGACGTGAAAGATGCAACAGATACAAACCTTCCCTGGCCCATATAAGAACACTATAGCTATGTGCATATATATAAATTCAAATAGAAGGCTGTGCATTTAGCTATTTCTTCCCATGGAGAATATTTCTCTTAGTAAAGCCATAAAGTATAGAAAACAAACTAAATAATTAAATAACACATTTTAAAGCACTAAAACAAAAAAATACACTGAACTTACTATTTTATTTTGCTACCAAAGGATTGATTTGGAAATCCCTGGCAAAGACAGAAAGTGGGACGAGAGAGAGAAAATTATCTGATTAAATAATCCTGTAGCCCAAATCTTTCATTTTATTTGTTCAACAGAAATTTAGTTTTTATTTATTGAACTGTTTGTCACTAAAGATAAAAAATCAACTTGGGCAATGGAAGCAGGGACTGTCTCTGACTCTTTTACTGGTTTTTAGCACCTTATTCCTTATACCAAGTTGTCTTGTCCAGCATTAGTACAGAGTGAGGTGCTTGTCTTACTATAACTTGACATGCCATGGTTTGTTGATATCCATGGGCCCCTGCCATGGACAGAGGTCTGCCATAGTAAAGGAGTAGTGAATGGGAAAGGGGTGCAGAAGAGAAAGGGAAAACTGAAGTCAGAATGTAAAATAAATAAACTTTAAATATCCTTTTAGACATAGTCCCAATTTATTATGCTCCAAGTTATTTTTTATTTCATAATGCTACAAAAGCAGTATATATTCTGAAATAAAAATGGTGTTAGGCAACATTCTAAAATACATCACTCATGAATCTGGATAGCCACAGGGCCCACAGTTTCAAGTCAAACACAGAATCGTGAGTGTAGAGGACCCTGAGGTTCAATAGCCTATACAGTTTTAGTGTATTTCCAGTTTTCTATATATTTTTCAGGATGCAACTCCTTTATAAGCTAGGAAACATCTGTATGCAAACA
Organism: Sigmodon hispidus; assembly: GCA_004025045.1. Taxonomy (NCBI): domain Eukaryota; kingdom Metazoa; phylum Chordata; class Mammalia; order Rodentia; family Cricetidae; genus Sigmodon; species Sigmodon hispidus. Next base: position 31,945 of record PVIH01019132.1, on the reverse strand, counting down.
ATGCATACAAAGTAATATGAAACGAGCTGGAATGCAGGAAATGAAGAATTATTTATTCTGCTTATAACTAACATTAGAAGAGGAAGTAGAAAAATGCAAAGGTGGGGGAGGTGAGTTATGTTTTAACTAGACCTCAACGAGCTAGCAAATTATTTGTTATAGTTGAGTGGGTTCTTGGTATTAAATTATATCAGATAATGAAAAGATCCAGATATAAGTTTAATTCCTAGAAAAAAATTCCAGTCATCTCAGCTACTTTTCTAACACCCTCTGAACTGATGACCCAAATATATTCACTGTATCTTAATCGAGCTAGTTGCCAGCATAGATAGCACAGCCTTCTGGAAGTTAACTCCTTTGAAGATGCTGTGAGACAAAGTGAATGTCTATTAGTCTATACACACTAGAAGATCAGAAGGTCTCAAGCCCTTTGAAACTGGACCATACAGAATTTGTTATTTCATAATAACTAGCAATAAAGATGGACATTAAGAGAGATAACAAAATTATTGTATCATCACTAGGCAAATTGGCTATTTCTAAGAATGATGTTTGTTAATGACACCCCAGGCAAAGACTACATGTGCACAAGCTATAGCAATGTGTATTTTTATAAATATGACCTTATGCTAGCCATCTCTTTGGATAGAGAATATCACAGATTTGATCTTTATGCTTCCTTAATACTAGGACTTATATTTTACACAGGAAGTTGAAAAATGCATTTTCCAATCTCTGAGTAAACCAGCCCCTGAATGGAAATAAGTGATTAGAGTCTCTCTGAAGGGTTTTAAAGTTTTTATTCTCATTGATAAGAACCTATTTGCTGTTAATCATCTTCTGCTCCAGGCAAAAGCAAGAAGTGGATCTGTTGCCTGTATGTCCTAGGGTCATAATCTTGAAAGCTGCTGGGTTTGAAAGAAATTCTTGCATTAGAAGAACCAACATAAAATCTCACATTCTTAATTAAATGCCATTTAAGAAATCAATATATAGCTACATAAGGAGTTCTAGGCAGCCTGGGATGCCTGAGAGCCTCTATCCTGAAAAATTTCTGACTATGGCTGAGCCATCTCTCCAGCCCCACAAAAATTTTAAATAGATATTATTTTGAGCTGAGAAGCATAATGACCAAATATTTATAATTATCAGATAAGATGAATTGACAATATATAAAAGAGGTCTGTAGCAGGGAAATAATAGATAGTACAGGTATGGGAGGGGCATGGTCTGTGGAGACAAGACAAAAGCAAAGCAGAGACGAGATGAAAGCGGAGCGCGGAGAGAGAGGTGGGTCGAGTTTATACCACAATAGAGGTCTATACTGAAAACTAAAGAATAATGCTACAAAAAACTGAAGAAATCTTGACAAGTAGAAATACATTATATTTCAGTTTCTGTGCTATAAAATTTCAATCAAGATTCATGAAGAATTTTAAAAAAACTGACAAGAAGATAATCAAATATCTGTGAAAAACCTAGAATAACAATATACATGCTTTAAAGGAAATAATACATTTGAAAGTTGTATATAATTAGGGGTTTTTTTTGGACTTTGAATGGAGTTTTGTTAATCCAAGCAGTATGGTAGTAGCAGAAGGGAATCATATTACACATGGGGCAAAAAAAGAACTTCAGAAGTTACTTCCACTTTTAAAGTTAGTGAGTCTTTCATAAAAAGTACAATAGCATAATGTGTAATTTCAGTCATTCCTCTAAATGACACCCAAGGCATTAGATAATGATTGGTGCAGGAAGTCTTACCATGTGTGCTCACACACAAATAATTCAAGTAAATGATGGCTCTGAGTATAAAAGACAAGCTATATAACTTCTTGTATATACCTCTACAAATTGAGACTATGCAAAAATTTCAAACAACCACACACACGAGAGAGAAGGAGAGAACAGCATACCTGACCTTATTTTATTAAAAATACTGGTCTTCACATACTGTTTTGAAATGAAAACACAAGACACACATCAAGTGGAAATATTCACAAGCTATCACACATTTTTAAAAAAGAAACTTAGCTAAAAGTGGGCAAAACTTCTTTTTAATGTTGATATTAAAAAGTCAACAAACATAAGAGTGCAAATTCAATCCACAAGATATGGCACTATGATCCTAACCTTTGTTGAGAATGTAGTATGAATTCACTCAACTGGGCTGTTTAAAAAAGAATTAGAAGTTCTGTCAATAAGTCAGGTAACACAGATTCAGAAAGATAAACATGGTATGTACTCCCTCATAAGTAGATTTTGGGTATAAAACAAAGAATAACCAGACCTCAATCCACAAACCTGGAGCAGCTAGGTAACAGGAGAAACTTAAAAGAGACATCCATCCATCTCTCTGGGAAAAGAAAATAGAGAAGATCTGAGTAAAATGGAGTCATATGGAGGAGGCAGAAAGTGCAGGTGGGAAGCGATCAGAAGAGAATGAGATGGTTGAGTGGCAGGAGCAACAGAGAGCAAAGAAATAGTTATTTTTATAGAAGGAACCATTGTGGGGTTAGAGAAAAACCTGATGCTAGTGAAAAATCCAAGAACCCACCAGATGTCCTTGGCTAGGATTCTAGGCAATATAGTGGAGAGGGTGCCTAAATAGGCCTTCCCCTATAATCAAATGAGTGACCACCCTAACTGTCATTATTCTCAGAAAACTGGGAATCACTCTCTCCAAGGATTTAGCAATACTACTATTGGGCATATACCCTACAAAGACACATTCACATCCCAAAAGTATTAGCTCAACTATGTTCATAGCAGCATTATTCATAATAACAAGAACCTGAAAACAACCTAGATGCCCTTATATTGAGAAATGGATTAACAAACTGTGGTATATCTACAGTGGAGTACTACTAAGCAGTAAGAAAAAAATGATCTCCTAAAATTCCCAGGCAAATGGATGGATTTGGAGAATATCCTCCTGAGCGAGATATCTCAAACCCAGAAAGATAAACAGGGGATGTACTCACTCATTAGTGGACTTTAAGCAAAAACATTCTTTGTCATTGAAAGATGATGGGTGAACAAAATGATTTAAAACACACACAAATACACACACACACAAAACAACTTCTGGTTTGTCTGTAGAAGGGTTCCTTAGCAGAAATTGGTAGTTACCATAGTACATCCATGGGCATTAGTTGTAACCTGCTGTGCTTTCCTTATCTATAGCCGGGCCTAACCTGCCTTGAGAAGCTTTAGATTTTATTTCTTATGTTTCATGTATTTTAGAGAAAAGAGAAGTTTTATTACTATATGGGGTTTTTTGTTATCTATTCTGATTGTTTTGCTTTTTATATAATGTTTGATATTGATTTTCAAAAAACAATTTTTAAACAGGAAAAAAAAAAGAAACTTCATTGAGCAACTGATGGAGGCAGAAGCAGAAATCCTTAGTGAAGCACTGGGTTTGGCTCCAGGTCTAGCAGAAGACAGGGAGGTGAAGAGCAAAGGGATCAGGATCATGAGGAGGAGACACACAGAGATGGCTGATTGGAATTATTGGGAGCTCATTGACTCTGAAACAACAACTGAAGAACCTTCATAGATAGAAACTAAATCCTCCGGATGTAGAGGACAGATGGATGCAGTAGGAAATTTTTGGACCCTCTTGCAGTAGGACCAGAGTTTATTTCTGGTGCATTAATTGGCATCTAGGAGTTCATTCCCTACAAAAGAACACTGTACTCCACCTTGATACTGGACAGAGAGATTTGGATTTACATGAACTGGATATGCCAGACTGAACTGACACCTTGGGATTCCTTGCCATCTTTTAGGACTGAATGGGTGGATAGTGTGGGGAGAGGCTGAGGGAGGAAAAGGAGGAGGGAAGGGATGGAGAGCAGTGGTAAGTAAGAGGACAAAACTTTTTAATTAAAAAAACACTTTAAAAAAGAAAAGCAAAAGTTCTGTCAAAATGAGAAGTGTAAGCATCAGAAGCCCGCCTAGGTTAAGAAGATGGGAGTCTGAGATATCTAAGGTTTCCCTTGATAGCTACTTTCATAATTTACACATTAAATGTGTATGTAAAACCTTCAGCTCAAATTTTACCTTCTTGTGAGAGTAAACTGAAGATCTCACATCATCTATTTGTTACCTTCTTTCAAAACCTATCACATTCTGGTAGCAGTACTTTGACATAAAAGCTATGAACTCTATGGGTATACAACTCAACTTATGAAAAAGAACAGTAAAACATCACTGCTTATGGGTGAACTTGGTAGCTAACATCAGAAATTCTTTTAAAAATCATTATTGTATATTCAATATATGGCCTAAAAACTGCATTCCTGGAGACACAAACATGTTCACACCAATGTCTGAAAGCTGATAATCTGAACTATTGTAGTCCAATACTGAAAGCATCTCAAATATCCATCAACAAAAAAATGATAAACAAAATGTACCATATCTATATAATGATAGATTGTTTAGCACAGTGATAAAAGACCAAACAGATGGTGGCTCAGAGACACACAACTCAAGTAAACCTACAAAAGGTAGGACTAGAAAAAAATAAACATAGATACTATGTAATTGAAATTATAGGAAGATCAAACTATAATGACAAAAAACAAACTCAGTGGTATTTAAAGCTAGCGGTTGAGGTATAGAATGACCTTGAGTGACATTGGGAATATTCTGTAGTGTGAAAGTGTTCTGAACCCTGATATAAGTGGCTGTGGAAGTATGAATATTCACCAAAACTCATGGAATATGTATGTTCTATTGAATGTGAATTATACTCCAATAAGTCTCTTTAAAGATAGTAATACATTTTTAAATATTTAGAATTAAATAAAAGATTCTTATGATCCAATATGCATACATGCAAGTTATTTTATCTCTATGTCAATGGAACACAGATTGAGAAGTGTGTTTCAGTGTTTTGTGAATATATCTACAAGATCTTTTTATCTGGCTAAATTTCAAGGCTCTATATTTGATCCCTGATCTCCTCCATTATCTTCTCTAGAATACATGTGTCATGGTGTGGCTTTGTGAGTTTTAGGAGACAGACACACTGTATACAAAGAAAAAATACTTTCTCAGATATAGTCATACCATTACCATGGTACTTTTCTAAATGTCCATCCTGAAGTAATATTTTAAATATCTACATTGTCAGGGCAAGATAAAATATATGCACTGGAAGGCAGAGGCAGGAGGATCCTGAGGTGGAGGCCAGTCTGTTACAAAATGATACACTGACTCAAAGGATTAAAAAGATAAAACATAGACAGTTATTCTTCACAAGTGGCATCAGAATTCTTTATGATTCTTCAGTAATCATTTAGTTTTTCTATCTGGCAAAATAAAATGAATATTTACAATTGTACCATTGGGATCCCATTTGACCACAAAAGACATCCTCACTAGTTAATAGAAAGCTTCCAGCACAGTTAGCACTTAATTAAAGAACATTTAATTGACTTCACCACAGCCAATGTGATTAATAATGTATTTCAATTGTATTTACTTATCTGGTTGAGCTGGATAAAATAAGTAATATGATATTGTCATGCGATTATTTTCAAACCTTGTTTTCACAGCCTTTATCGTATGTCCTCTGACTTCCTTTTATCAAGAGACATATTTTATTGTACTGATTCTGAATTTATATAGCTTCCTTGGGCAAATAAAATATTAGACACCATAGAAATGAGATCTGAAAACTGGATATAGACCTTCATTTATAGTCCCAAATGTGCAGGAGGAAGAGACAGAAGGATTCATTGAGACAAGAAAGCCACCCTTAGCAACCTAATAAAACTATCTCAAAACAAAAAAATTGTGCTTAAAAATATGTCCTACTCTAAGAAAAAATGAAAATCAGCCAATAAGAGTTGATTCTGGGAACTGGAGGCACTTATGTTTAGTAAGAGCATTTTCTGAGCAAGTGTGAAGGCCTGAATTCAGGTCCTAAACACCAACATGACCCTGTGCTCTTGTGACACCACTACAGAGAAGGGAAGGCCATGTGACCAGAGGACTCATTGAAGTTTGCCAGCCTACCTGAGCAAACAGTGAGGTCCAGCTGCAGTGAGAGACCGTGCCTCAAAGTACAATGGAAGGAATGATAGAGGACATCTGATGCCCGTCTCTGGCTTCTGCATGAGTATGAATATGAACTTGCATACCTGTGCACATATGCATATGCCACACACATGGTCCCACATGTACTTTCAGCTAGCCCAGGTTATACCAACCAAATACTTCTGACCATTCACTGCATAGTGCCAGCAAAGAACAGAAAGTTCATCTGACCAACCTCTTCACATGCCATGAATGTGACAGAATCTTTTCATAGGCACTGTGGTTTTGTGGGAGCTAGTTCATTACCTAGGATTACTCTTGAGACAGATAATACTTTAACATGCTAAATTTGTAAATTCTTCTAAAAATTCTTTTTAATCGTGAGACATATCTGTATCTTAGTAACTTGGCTCTGGGAACTGGAAGGCAATCTTGGTCATTGTGTTAGTTTGCTTTCTATTGCTGTGATACAACATTGACCAGAACAAATGGGAGGAAAGGGTTTAAAACGTTCAACTCATCATTGAGAGAAGCAAGGCAGAAATCTGGAGGCAAAAACTGAAGCAAAGATCATGAAGGGAAGATGCTTACATGCTTCCTCTCCTGACATGCTCACCTTGTTCTCCTATACTTCTCAGGACTACCCGTTCACCACTCACAATAATCTTGGCCTTCCCATGTCAAATATAGAAAATGCTTCACAATCATGCTTACAGGCCAGTATAATAAAGGGAATTCTTCAACCAAGGTTCCCTTTCAAGTTGACAAAAACCAACCAGTACAGTCATCTTAAATAAATAATGATTGCTCACACCTATAAATCAACTATTGAATATGAAATAAAATCTTGAAAACAATCTATATGCCCCTCAACTGAAGAATGGATTACAAAATTGGGGTACATTTACATAATAGAGTACTACTCCACAGGGGAAAAAAAATGACATTCTGAAATCTGCAGGCAAATAAATGGATCTGGAGAGTATCATTCTGAGTGAGTAACATGGGCCCAGAAAGATAGACAAGGTATGTACTCACTCATAAATGTATTTTAGACATAAAGCAAAGAATATCCAGGATGCAAACCACAACCCCCAAACAGCTAGTTAACAGGAGGAACTTAAAAGAAGCATCCAAGGATCGCCCTGGGAAGGGAAAATAGAGAAAATCTCCTGAGTAAATTGGAATCATAATGGGGAGCGAGCAAAGGGAAGTGGGAACAAAACATAAGAGATGAAGACCTTTGAGTGAGAGGCACAACAGAGAGGTAAAACAAACAAACAAAAATGAATATCTTGATAGAGGGAGCCACTGTGGGATTAGAAAGAAACCTGATGCTAACCCACAAGATGTCTCAGTCTTGGACTCCAAGCAATAGTAGAGAGGGTGCCTAAACATGACTTCTCCTATAATCAAATGAATGTCAACCCTAATTGTCATTAGAGAACCTTCATCCAGCAATTGATAGAGGCAGAAGCAGAGATCCATAGCTAAGCACCAGGTCAAGCCCTTGGTCCATCTGAACAGAGAGTCTATATGAGTAAAGGGATCAGGATCATGAGGAGAAGACCCACAGAGATGGCTGACTGGAGCTATTGGGAACTCACTGACTCTAAAATGACAGCTGAGGAACCTTGATGGAAAGGAACTCCAAAGAGGAACACCTAGCTCAGCCTTAATACTGGGATGAGGGACTCAGGCCAACCTCAACTGGATATTCCAGACTGAACTGACCCACTGTGGGACTCCTTGTCCTCCTTGGGGAATGGATGGGGGTATGGGGTTGGGAGGCTGAGGAAGGACTTGGAGGGACTGAGAGGAGGAAAGGAGGGGGAACAGTGGTAGATATAAAAAAAAATTTCTTTATTATGAATAAAGAAGTTGTATTTTCTATCCTTGTATATCCTTATTCAAGGTCCCTTCCCCCTCCCACCACATCAGGTCATTCTCTGTTCTCCACATCTCCCCAGGTGTCAGGTGGTATCTCAAAGTTGTTTTGATTTACACAAAAAAAATCTTTTTAAATAAAAAAAGAAAAAAACTTGAAAAATTTATTCTACTTATAGAAGCATCCATTTTTCACCTATTTGTTTTTTCAGACATTTTATAGTACTTTGCCCTTAGAAAAGGTTGCTTGGTCTTTGTCTTTGAAATGTAATTTAAAATACTTGAGATGGATTTGGAATGGCTCTGATATTTATTCTGCTTGTGACTCTTGCACTTTGGGGTTCACTGAATTTTAAGATAAAAGTGTAGAGATCCTAAGAAGATTTAATTGAAGAAAAATTAAATATAGAAATCTAATGAAATGTTAATTGAAGCTAACAGGCCTGCTCTTCTGTAATGATGATACAGACTCCAGGAAAATATGTTCATTCCCACAATCACCCTTGTGGCTCACTTCCAAGACCTCTCTGCTCTCTTTCTCACAGACTCTCACATTAGTACCTACTTCCATTTTTTAAGGAAATACACTGTAAAGAATAGAAAATACTTAAACCTGAACCATCACACAGATGATTGGGAAGTAACCTAGAGAATCTAACTTCAGAGCCCTTGCTATGCCATTTATTATATAGCCTGAAATCCATGTTACATGTTGTCTACAACAAAGGGTAGGGGGCGGGCATTAGCATGAGATAATGTTGGCCTCATATGTAACTGGGGAACTGATTTGTGTATATTATTCAGCAGAAACTGCCAACAAAGCTGCTTCCCTTACTTGCTGCACAGTGTTCAGCAAGTCTTTGGCTCTGTTTATCTTCGGTACAGATGACAAATCAGAGTTATTTTTTTCATTTTTCAGCAGAAACTTTCACACTTACAAACATTTAAGTGACAAAGAACATACCAGGAATGGTAAAAATTATTAAATCAAAGAGAAAAGTGAAACAGAACCTTCTAATTAGAATGATTATTAAGCTAAAGTTTGAATTAACCTGTTAGTATAAATGTTCATCCAGAAAGACAACATCCTCAGAGCACATAAATATCATCCCCTTAATTGAAAATAAAGTTAAGTGGCACATGTTGACTTAGACAGCATCCTTAAAAAATGGCAAGTACCCTAAAAGTGAAATAATTTTCTTAAATTATTACCTTGTTTTCAAATAGAAAATGTAAAAAGTCAGTGTCAAAAATCTTCATTGAAATAATGTCTGATTCATCAAGTATGAATACCTTTTTTCTTTCAAATAAGATCTCATTTTTTAAAAAATATTTCATTTCCACTTTAAAAAAATGTTTTCCATTTAGTTTCTTTGGCAGAGTGATGCTGCATACCACTTTAAGTCCCAGCTGATCACTCTTCTTCCCTCAACAATATTGCAGAATAGTCGGGTAACAACTTTCTTTTGACATTGGTGATTGGCTTTATAAGATTGTTTACTGATTTTGTTTTGTTTTTTACTTTGGGATTTTATAAATAGATTTATTTCATTAGCACATATACATTTGACTTTTACATATCTTTCCTCGATTAAATGAAACCAAGCTCCCTTATACCTTTAAATTTTTAGTTTTATTCTGACTGTTGTGGTTATAACACCACACACTTCTGTGAATATAACTACTTTAGACAGAAGAAATCCAGTCATGTAGGGGAGAAAGAAAGCACATGCTCTAACAGAGGCAGCCTATGGAAAGATATAAGCAAATGCTCACTCCAGAAACATATATTTTCGTATGACCTATGCTTTGAAGAAAATTAAGCACCACAGTCAGAAAACTGAACTCAAGAAAACTTAAAATTCAGAAGCCCTAAGGGAGCTTCTACTACTGTTATTCTGTCCTGGTCAGAGAAGCTTCTTTTTGCAGTGGTAGGTAGTCTGTGAAGAACTGAATAACTGAGTACTAACAGTAAGAGGTGGTCAGTCATAATAGGACATCTATATTAACCCCTTCTCCTCACCCCCAAAAAGTAATTACCAAAACTTAGAAAACACCTTGGAAGAAGAGGCAAAAATAACAAATACCTGGATGTGGAGGAGTTCTGTGAAATGCTGCCTTTTGGATATGACATGGTTATGACAATAATATCTAATAGCAGTTGTGGTCACAAGTACAAGATCAAACCAGTTAAAATTTCAGTACAAGTTGGATCAATAATTTCCAGGCCCTAGTCTATACTGATGAGCCTCTGGCAGTGGATAGAGGAGGATTATTCTTTTTAAAAAAAAATGATTTTTATTTTATGTGAATTGGTGTTTTACCTGCATGTATAACTGTGTAAGAGTGTCAGATCTTGGAATTACAGACAGTTGTTAGCTGCCATGTGGATGCTGGGAATTGAACTCAGGTCCTCTAGAAATACAGTCAGTGCTCTTAAATGCTGAGCCATCTCTCCAGCCCTGAATTATTCTTTATTGAGGAAATGGCCATGGGTAAATTTTCTATGTTTCAATCCATGGCTTCACACCCATGGGCATATGTGAAACACTGAATTTAGTGAGTTATGAAATAAAAATAATGCACCTAGTACAAGACGTAATCATGTTGGGAGTTTATAGGGAGAGTTGAAGGGGAGAAATTGGGGGTATATTTGAACATATTCATTATACATGTATAAGATTTTCAAAAATGAAGACATTTTGAATGAATAAATATTTAAACAAAAACAAAAATGCTGTTACCTGAACTCACAGAGACAGTGAAGGCATGTACATGTAAAAGACTTGTACAAGTTCAAGCCAGACAAAAACATGCACTGAGCACAGAAAGTAGATAAAGAAGCTATTTGCAACTGATACATGCTGGAAAAGTGAAAACAGTTTCTATCAATGCAGTGTGACTCTGTGTGTGTGTGTGTGTGTGTGTGTGTGTGTGTGTGTGTGTGTGTGTACACGTGTGTGTTCCTTCTTTTGTTTTGGTATTTTTTTCTTATTGGGTTTTTGTTTTCTGTTTGGTTGGTTTACTTTGACTTTATTTTTTTTTTTATCTTCCAGGATTGCCTGGAAGATGTTAAGATATAACAAAGTTAGGTAAGTAGAGAAGTGGAATGAATCTGGGAGGCATTGCAGGAAAAAATGTGATCAAAATATGTTGTATAAAAGAATTTAAAGAAAAAAATGAGGAAATAAAAATATTTTGAGAATAGTTTATTTTGTAACAATTACAATGAAATGAGATGAGTTGTCACTAAAAGACTGACAGAAGGTTAGAGAAATAATGAATACTATGAGTCTGGCCTCAGAAGGAAGGAGTGGATGATAAAAAGTAAAATAAGTGATATTTGCTTCTAAGGGGAGAGGCAGAGCTGACAAGATCAGCTCTGCTTAAGATACAGGAAAATGATCAACACTTGCTCCATGAAGCTCTAGATTGCATGTGGAGATTCCAGCAACCAGGAATGAGAACACTTCAGAGGGAGAAGAGAGTCTCACTCTGGAGCATGTTAAAATGTAATACGGCAATTAGAAAGCTAAACTTAGATGTCAAATAAACAGCTGAAAATGCAAACCTAACAGAGAAGCTATGCCGTGTCAGGAAATTTGGAGTTCAGAATCATTACCATATAGGTAGTCTGTGAATTACTTAAGATTTTTGCCTCTCCTGCTCTTAAAATTAAGATTTATATTCACTTAACCTTTACAGGTTAACAATATTTTTTTAAATTCAAAAGTTTCACCACTGGAGAAAACAAATGTTATATCAATTTATTTGAATGATATTGCCTTAGATGAGGTGTGATAAGTTCAGAATAGATTCAGAAGCAGAAATCAAGGCTATCGTGGGTTTGATACATTCACACATCACAGAGGAGAATGAAATGCACTACACAGCAACACTGGGAGTTTATGGTGGCCACATAATCCAGCTATAAGAAAACACTTTCCTTGTGGCTTTGAGGTGAAGGAGGTTACAGATTAACACACTGGAATAACTTCTGGGGGCTGGGGTGGTTGAGGAACTGGCTGCACTGCTGTGTTCTGGAACCTGGCCATGCTAGAAGCAGCAGAAATATGAAGTAGGAAGAAACTCATTGGCACCAACTAGGCTTACCCATCAGAGCCAAGGGCCCTGGTGGAGGTAAAGCCAAACTCAAGGGGTTTGGGTGTTAATTGCCTTTCAAATGTACTAACTGTTCTCTGCAATGAAATTCTTGTGAGTGATTGTAGCTTTCTCATTTGTAGTTGCCATGGGACCTTTAATAGTGTGACTGATTGTTTATTGGGCACAATTTCACCAATACATCTGAGGCATATGGATAACTCGCCCCTAGCTATGTGTAAGAACAATCACACAGACAAACATCTCTTTCTCACAAATCAGATCTTTGTTCTTTTTCTTAGACAAGACTCAGTATCTGCCTCTGTGCAATTGTCTTTAGTAGTAGACACCTGAACAGAGTCAGTCCTTGGACAAAGCATTTCATTAGAAACATTTCTCAGACATCCAAGGACAGCTACAGATAGATGAAACACTGGTGTGCCCTAAGGCCACCTCCCCTACAGATGAAAGAATTATCTGGAGCTAGTTCTTTTTTTTTTTTTTTTTAATGAATAAAGAAGTCACATTTTCTATCCTTGTATATCCTTATTCAAGGTCCCTTCCCCCTCCCACCACATCAGGTCATTCTCTCTTCTCCACATCTCCCCATCCCCCCGCCATGGCAGGCGGTCCCAAGGTCCCACAGTCCCAATATTGTTCAGTTCAGCCTCCACTCCTGGCAAATCCGTATTCTCCCCCCAACCTCAAGACTGAGTCAGGTGTTCCTCTAGGGGGAGTGGGATCCAAGGAGTCAGTCCAAGGTGTTTCTGATCCCACGCTCTTCAATGGTTGTGGTTTGCAGCTTGGGCATGCTTTGCTTTTTTGTTTGTTTGTTTGCTTGTTTGTTTGTTTAGAGTCCACTAATGAGTGAGTACATACCCTGCTTATCTTTCTGGGTTTGTGATACCTCGCTTGGGAGCTAGTTCTTAAACTAGCTAATCTTAAACCCTTAACTCCCTATACTTACTTACACCTAGATTCATTAACACAAGATCTTAGCTTAAAGATTTATTGTTTGTAATGTATCAAAAAGGTAATCAGTCAACTCCTAGTTGCAGGTGTAAAAACAAGCATTTGTTCTGGAGATCTGCACCAAGGAGACCAGAGCAGCTAGATGGTTCCATTTCTTGTGCAAATTGAGCTTTATTACCCTCTTTGCCCTACAGTTCAGGTGTAAACTTTGTATCTAAAGATCTCTTTTAGCAACTTCCTATCAAAAGTGCTACAGCAGAACAAAAGCTGCACACTTGCCTTCATTGCTTACTCAGGTCACCCAGGCAACTCACCCCACCCACCACAAAATCAGCAGCTTGGGAACCTAATGGCCCAGGGTTTTACCTCCATCATGGTTTTTTGCTGATCAATAAACTTTTAACCTTATAGGGAGCTTCGTTTAGGAATGTAGTTGGAGCACATAATTTTCGCCTTTTAGATTGCTTTGCTAATTTAATCTTCAATTCACCCCACCAGAAAAATTCTATTAGTCACTCCTACCTTGTGCCATGAATGAAAATTGGCAGTTACTGCCCCCTGTGTGAATTGTATCGCCTGCCTCTCTCTGTAACTCTGAAAAATTCAAGTCTGAACTGCCTTACCAAAGACTTACTGCTTGCGTGAGTATATAAGCCTATGCTTTCACTGTTGAATTATCATACCAATAAAGATGATGAACTAAAGAGAACAGTGTAAGTGTATTCATTGATATTTCAGTAGATCCTGTAGCCAGTAGTAGTGTCTTTCTTGTGGACCCTGAGAGAAAGCGGTTTCTGGAGCTGGTGTCCAAAGGCTTTCCTATGGTCCTATGGGCCACTGGGGTTAGGCACTCACTAGCAGAAAGATACTGGGCTAGTCTCAAAGCTGAATCAAAATGGCACTTTAAAAAACTGTATTAGAAATATTTTTATAACTAATAAATTAAATACACTTGCAGTCAATTCCATTAGAAATCAAAACTTGACAAACTGAGTTTAAAAAGAAAATATCTGGGAGTCCAGGAAAAAATAATTAATAAAAAACCTTGTGTGTGTGGAGGAAGTAGGGGAAGATGTGAATGTGACACCACCAAAATACGTTCATGTGAACCGAGTTATTTTCAATGTTCTATATCACTAGGCAGATTTATATGGGATGTTTTTCTGTATGCTGTAAATATGCTTTATTACCATTTGTTAATAAAGAAGCATTTTGGCCTATGGCAAGGCAGCTTAGAGGTAGGAAGGAAATCCAAGCAGAGATAAAGACAAAGAAGGATAAAGTCAGAAAGACACTGCACGCTGCCACCCTAAAAGCAGAATGTAATGGGACACCGGTAAAGCCACAGAGTCACATGGCAATACATAGATTAATAAAAATGGGTTATGCTGAGTTGTAAGAGCTAGTTGGTAATAAGCCTGAGCCAGAGGCCAAACAGTCTATAATTAATATGAGCCCTGAGTTTTTATAAGCAGCTACAGGACCAAAGGTGGGGGAGATTTTCCCTTAGAACCAGACAGAATAGGAAAAACTTTAGGCAACAATTTTATTTGCCTATTTTTGCCAAAAGTTCTTGAGTCATCATTGTTTAAGCACTTCTAATCATAAAAATGAGGGAAAATATGCATAGATTTAATGACTTTTATTTCCTCTTACAAATTTCCTTCATAAAAAAAAATCTAACTTCCAAACATTAAGGAAGTACAAATATTCTTATGTTTAAGGTCCTGTTTTTCAAATTCATCAAAGGGCTGACTAGCGTTCTTCCACATTTTTTTATTAGTTCCAAGACATCTTAAGAATTTTATAATCACATCAGTCATCCTTTTTAGGTTTTGAGGTTTGTTTCTTTTTTTCCAACTTAAGTCAGCGTCTGATTCACACATAAGAACCGTAACAATTATAAAAGTAGCAGTTATACACAACGACCAAAAGTTATGCTTGAACAAAATGAGTGAGAAATCTTTCTGGATAATGTAGATTCATTCCAGAGATGACTAAGAAGCATTGGAATGCCTTTATGTCATGATGCACTATGAGCTTATTTAGGCCAGGAGAATTGATTGCTATTCCTAAGTTCTTATAAATTATCTGTTTGAGCATTGATACAAGCAGACTCTAGAGGAATGCCAAACAGGCAAGATTTCTAACTCAGTTCCTATAACTGGCAAAGTTTGGCTGAACAAGCAGATAAACTTGCACTTGTTTTTTAGATTTTACTAGAGAAGTATGTTCTTCAGTCTTCCATCAAACATCACAAAGACACAGTTAAAGGTGATGTCACCAAACTTCTGCCCTATTCGCATTACTGTAAATCAAGGTTCATACATAACTGCAAAACTCCCTGGCCATAGTGAATGCTTGAAACACAAAGAAAACAAACAAAGGCTGAAAAAAATCTGTTTTTCATATTATATGGATCATATTTATCAACACCGGGTGATAAATCCCCTTTCAGAACTGAAACAACATAAAATTCTGTTGGGTGTTCAGTGATCTCATTCTCATTTTGTTCATTAGTACTGTTTGAGTCACCTTGATTATTGCTAGAGTGGAAACCCATCAGGAGAAAATATGTAATACATTCTACGAATTCTCTGCAATGCACCTCTCTAATGGCTTCCTCAGTCTGCAGGGAAAAAGTAAGGTAAATGTAAGATAAAAGTAATTTTTCCTCAATTTACAACTCTCAGCTCACTAACACTGTGCTCCATCGATCTTCCTTAATCACTTGGGAGGAATGCTCAATAAAGGCTTACCCTCCTCTTTACTTAAATAATACCAATTGCCTTAATTAGCAATCATTATAAATACTCTTCTGTTTATTTGCAAGATACCCATAGCCTCTCTGATTCACAGGCTTGGTACTAACAGTAAGCTGTAGTGTTTAAGGGTATTCATAACTCAGTTTTTAAATAACAAACTTCTGAATTTTGATATTTTAAATTAAACTGAGCAATGTTCTAAGAAGCATAATTATGGATAGCCTGTGCCCCAAGCTCTAGTTTGTGTGAGGAAATTGCACTCTGATTTCCAGGTGGCTACTTTACAGATAATCTTGATATATAACATATTTATAGATTGGCAGTATCTGCATTCTAACCTGCATTGTTCCCTAAAATTCCCAGAGTTACAATATTATAGCATCTATATTTCCTCACACTATAATGCTCCCTTAGGTAAGAAACCATGTGTTTATACTGCTAAACTTTCCAAAGTCCTAAGAAAATATTAGCTAATCAAAAGGTGAAGAAGCTAGTATTTAAGTATAACTTAGATCAAGAGAAAACAGATCACTTACAACCATTCAAAGATGACAAATACATAAACACGTGCTAAAATTCAAACTACGTAAATGTTAGGTCTCAAACCCAGGACAGATAGCTGAGATGCCAATTAATATATCAAAGTGGACTCTGATATGTAAGTTCTCCTAACATCCCTTAGTCCCCACTTGTTACAGAGTCCTCCTGGCTGGCGTATCTCACCCCTATCCTGTACTTCTCCAGGCAAGGGCTGGGTTGCCCTCCCCATAGCTGCTCTTCCCCAAATAACCCAGACATTTTGGTTATGCAGACCTTTTGGGCATTTTAGACTTTTAGCCTCTTGGCTCTTGGCTCTCCACTCCCCACTGCCCCCAGATCTCCTCACATGGAATTATATATAGCCTGACTGTATCTGCAATCTTTGCAGTCCTGTCCACTCTGGACTCCCTCAAATGTCTCTGCCTCCGCTTCTAGCTATATTCTCCCTTATATCTATGATAAATCTTCTCCTCCAACATAACAGTAGTTATAACCCTTTTATTTCTTTTTTTCATTCAGTAAATATTTATTAGTATTCTGTTATATAGGTGGTTGGCTTTGGCCTTACTGTTTCAGGAGCTCACAAAGACAAAATGGCAGTGGACGTAAACAAGGGAGGAAGATTCAGGAAGACAAAGCAAGACAGAAAGGGAATAAGTCAGACACGTGAAGAAAGGAAGTAAACAAGAAAGAGGTAGTTGTAGCAAGAGACTCAGAGAAGTGAGGGGAGACAGACAAGTAAATTCAACAGCTCTGGACACAAACATGAAGGTAAGTAGAAATCCCTAATAGAAAATGATCAATAACTCATTTTATTTTTTTTTCAGAATAGCATAAATTTTTTTTCAGGTCAAAACAGTTCCTTTATTAACAAATGACATTCACAGCATACAGAAAGACATCCCACATCAATGTCCAAATTCCCAAAATATTGTTTATAAATGTTTTCTTTTCATTATAAATTGTTTTTTTTCCTTCTTTATTTTGTATTTATCAAAAAAACAGTAAAAAGAATTTAAAATGCAGAAGAGTTAACAACTATACAGAGGATAAGAATCATAAGCATGGCTTATCAAGGGTGGAAATGCAAATAAGATTGCTACACATATATTTACTTTGTGTTCAGCTTTCCCTCTGAATTTTTTTTTCCATCCCTGTATATCCTTATTCAAGGTCCCTTCCCTCTCCCACCACATCTGGTCATTTTTCTTCTCTGCAACTCCCCATCCCCTCCCTGGGCAGGGAGCAGACAGTCCTATGGTCCCACTGACCCAATAATGCTTGGATCAGTCTCCACTCCTGGCCAAATCCAGTTTTGTCCCCCCTCCCTCAAGAGTGAGTCTGGTGTTCCTATAGTTGGAGTGGGGTTTGAAGGGTCAGTCCAGGGTATTTCTGATCCCAAGCTGTTCGGTGGTTGTGGATTGCCGCTTGGGCATGTTTGGCTTTTTTTCTTGTTCAATAACTCATTTTAAAACTTACAAAACATTCTTAAAGTAAAGGAAACATTTCTGGAAGATACAGTTTATACAATAATATACATGCATACATGCATCAAACCTTCTGTATTTCTTAAGGTTGGCATCACAAAAACCTACATAATCAGTCTGCCAAAATACATCCTATTAATATATATATTAACATTAATATCTTATTTCAGATATAAACTTTATAAAATTTCATTCCCATCCAGTGTACATTTTGTTCTGTACTTATTCTGGTCTTATTTCTCTAGATTCCTTCTATCCAAAATGTCCAACAAAGTTGCAAATGAGAATGATATATTAGGGGGAAACACTGTCTCCAGTCAGGGAAGAGCTCTGTCTTCCATAGACTAACTGTAAACCTTCTTCATACAAAGAAACAATCAACAATTACTCCGAATTTAATAGATGTATCCTAAGTTTAATTGCTAAGTGGTGTGTGTGTGTTTATGAATGTTCATTTACATAAGGGCTTAAGGGTCCATGTGTACATGTGTGTGCACACTCATGTGAAGGTCAGAGGTCAACCTTAAGCTAGTTCCTCAGGCCTCAGCAACTTTATTTTGTCTTGTTTTGTTGAGACAGTGTCTCTCACTAGCCTGCAACTTGACAAGAAGTCTGAGTTGCTATTCTGTTGGTAGTTCTGCCTCAGCCCTTCCACCCTCCTCCAAAACCTTACCCTCAGAAAGTGGTTCCTCCCCCAAGCTATCTAAGACTGCACCTACAGAGTATTTAAGTTCAGGTCTATAAACCATATCCATGTCATTTCTCTCCTGCTACCCTCCCCCCTAGATCAACCGGGAATGTTTTCTCAGATTAAAGCTGGTCATATTAATTCAACTTGAGTTATCACATCAGTGGAGAAACCTAATAAGGGAGATGCAAAATACTTATCATCTGGTACTGAGCCCAGGCAGAGTTGGGCTTCCCCTGCCAGCCGCTATTCCTTTCACGCACCCCGCCTCCACTAGACTAGATTGACTTGACTCTGGTTAAGTCAACCATTTCCAAACCAAGAGCCTGTAAGGGATACAGGATTCCTTATGACCTCTCCTGGGTCAAAGGCTTTTGGGATATCCTTCTAGGACACAGCAGTCGCACCAGGAAAAAGGCCACTCCATTTCCAAAGCAAAGTTTGGTTTTGTTCTATGGGATGTTCGGTTAGGAGACAGTGTATGCAAAGATACTCCACACCCCCACCCCCTTTATCCTCCACTTGCTGTTCTGTTTTGCTCATCCTGGATTTCCTGCTGCTACCCTGTTTTTCAGATTTCCTCGGTAACACCTTCTCCTCTGGGCGCAGATGCATGAAGCAATAACCGTGAGCTGGGCACCATGAATGTCAGTGCTTGCCCACTCACGGCAGGCTGCCCTCACCCAATAGGAGCTGCATTATGGCCAGGAAATGTTTTTTATTCCTATTCTTTCATGTTACTCTACACTATAAACTCTTATTTCAGAGTTTTTAAGTTGGTCATCTGACATGATTTCCCACAGAGTTTTATTTCTCTTTCTATTAAAAAAAAAAAAATCCTGTCTATTTTACGTGAATGAATAGGAATCTGGCCACTACACACTTGTTTCTGATTGGTCTTAGCTGCCTGACTGTAACAGTTCCATGTGTCAGCCATTACTAATAACAAAAAGTTAACTTAAAACTTGTAACTCCAAATTAAAACAATTCTAAAACAACAACACATGATCTGCCACCATTTTTATTAAGTACAAAACATGGTATGCCACCATTTTAACTAAGCATGAAGAAGAGGGAGGTCATCTGATTTCACCACCATCTTAAATAAAGTTGACCACATAGAGTCAAGAAACAACAGGTCTCAAAAATATTTTAGATTAGGATGGGTTTCTGTATGATAATTCCTGTCTTGTTCTTAAAACAAATTTATGAAATATAGGATTTAAAACATTGCTGATTTACTGAAATATAGAGCTGTCCCCCCATATATCCATGTACAGGATATATCTTGCTGGCAGCCAGATTTGGTAATGTATGAGTAGTTCCCCGATCCTCAAATGCTTCAGAGATATGAATGGCATTAAAAAGGACTTCTTATGATAGAGACATGCCAGCTCCCAAAAGCATCCTGTATGTCCTCCAGGGAAGATGGATGGTCACAGAAGAACTTCCTGGAGCTTGTTTTAAATGTAGCAAAGCCAGCTGTGGAGGGGAAAACTGCCTTATACCTTACCTCCTATCAAGACCCTGTCTAGACTGTAGACAAGCAGGACACTGGAGAATTGACCCCCCCACACACACACACACTTTGCCAAGACAAGGTAGACTGGTCTATTTCTACTCTACAGAAAAGTCTGTAAGTCTTCTGGGCTTGACAGCTGAAGACTGAGAACTACTTTGGGATTTCTGTCCTCATTGACCATGGAGAAACCTGGAATAGCTGTCTATATAGTCAGAAAGCTGTCTCACTTCTGCTTACTCGGGTGAAACTTATCCTTCTCAGATCTGATAATGTTTGATGACAGATAAACCAGTTTAACAGCTCTCCTCCACTCCACCTCCCAAGGCTACAAACATCTTGGTAGCTCTTTAGTTCATTAGTTGAGTTTCTTGTTAAAAATACAAACAGGTGGGGGCTGGAGAGATGGCTCAGTGGTTAAGAGCACCATCTGCTCTTCCAGAGGACTCGGGTTGATTCCCAGCACCCACATGGCAGCTAACAACTGTCTGTACTTCCAGTTCCAGGCAAACACCAAGGCAAATAAATAAATAAATAAATAAATAAATAAATAAATAAATAAACTTTAAAAAAAAATACAAACAGGTTTAAAATGCCAATTCCTACCTCCTTCTGAAACAGGTTAACATAACAGAGAGTATGGAAGCCGGCATGATTATTTAACTTCGTTCTTCCTCCCCTGATCCTCATCATCCTTCCCTCCTCCTTTGCTCTCTCAGCCTCTTTCATTCAGTAAATTTCCTCTGGTGGTCTTCTAAGTATAGACTTAAAGGTACATTTTATCATGCTAAAACTAGGTCCTAGGAAAAATTTTTTAACTCCAAGACATAGACATTGCTTTGACACTGGGTATAAATCTGTCCCACTGTTTTATAGGCACCTGCATGATCCTGGGAAAACAGTTTTGAAACTGATATCAAGAAATCTGGCCTGGTGGAATCTAATATCAGTTTCTAGAGCCCTTCATTGACCCTACCCATCTTCTAGCCTATATTTTAAAGGTCTACTCCGTTCTGACTTGTGCCAAGGCCAATCCACAAAGGGCCCTCCAGATATGCCAGCCCTGTACCAGCTCTAAGGACACCAACCAGGTGAATACTGACAAGCTGACTTTACCTGCATTCCCAGTCATCAAAAGCTATTATTTCTTAACTCACAATGATACCTTTACAGAGTTGAGAAACAGCACATCCAGAGAAACAGCAGATGGCTCATATACTTCTAGAACATATTATCCCCTGATTTGGCATGCCATTCCCCCAAGCTCCTGGGACATCAATGATAGTACCACCTTTCTAAGCTTAAGTGGGCACCCATTCAAGATAAATGGTCTGTCTAGCAACTGGGATTCTGCATTCTACATTTTTCAAAATTGTCCCAATAAAGGGCCTGTCTGTCCACTCTTCTGCCTTGCTCATTCATTTTTGTCAGTACAGCCAGGACACATCTCCATTCCTATGTTCCTATGTAGTCCATTCTTACTGGCAATCTTCACTCTCCCCGAGGAGAGTACTATCCATGGAGCCAGTGATAATAACCTATTTTGTCTCTTAGCAACTTGCCTTCCGCACTTCCTTAAGAAAGATTCCTGAGGCCTCCAGGATGGCAATTAACAGAATGCCTCTTTACCTCTCATTGAGCATGAGCCCCCTGTCTCCTGACTCCCCCTCCCCATTTTATCCCATGCTATCAGGAAGTAGACAGACTTGAATCTGTGCCCATATATTTAAGAAGAATGGAATGTTCCATTGGAAGCTACACATCTGCCCTTTTCAAACCCTGCCCCTTAGAAAGCCTGCCAAGAGGTGGCTCCTTCCCTGAGCTGCTCAAGACCAAACCTATAGGGTATTTAAAAATAGTTCAGGTTCACAGACCTACCATATGATTTCTCCTCTTCTCACAAGATTACCCAGGAATATTTTCTTCAGATTAAATCTGGTTTTATTAATTTAACCTGATTTGGCTTATTGTATGAATGGAGAAACCTAATACCAAGTTATTAGGTATTAGGAGAAACCTAATACCTAAATAGTTATCAGTGGCCAAAAGCATCAGAAATTCTTATGTCTCCAGCACTGAAATTCCAAACACAAGCCACCAAATCCAGCTTTTTGTTTTTATGTAAATTCTGGGAATCAAACTCAGGCCTTTGTGCTTACAAGACAAGCACTGTACTTTGCTATCTCCCCAGGCTATTAATTGTTCTCTAGATGTCTAATCTTGGTATAAGTATATATTGTCAATATTTAATAAAACTTAAATGTTTATATAAATAATTATTTACTTAGTTTTTATTTTTTAGATATAGACTGAATATAGTGACACGATGGCAGAAACATGATATATTACAATGAGCCAAAGATTTTGTACCAATACTTTGACTTTAGACAGGGGCAGAATTAGAATCTAGATTGTCACTGTAGTATGTACATTTCTATCCTATTCCAAATAAAAGAGAAATTAGTCGTAAATTGTTAAAATTAAATTATATGAAACAAACTGAAGAACATAAATATTGTTAAATACTAGAAACTGATAGCAGGTACCATATATATGTCATTCACTGGAAAATTCTCATAATGCTAAAATTCTCTGCTTTCTCATAATATCTATTCACTTTTCCCATCTGTATATCCTATGAAACCAGCAGCATGATCAAGTTTTCTTGAGCCCTATGTGGAAGACTTGCATGAATCTTAAGATATATCATTAGCAAAATAAGGTTCATAAACCAACATATTACCATATGATCAACATTCAAAGAGTTATACATATTTAATATATACAATTTAGTGAGCACAAAACTTTTCATAGCATCTATGTCATACTGTACCCATCAACTCCTAAGGTTTCCTCCACTCTTTATTATTATTGTTGTTGCTGTTAATTTTTTATGAGCAATTCTTACAGAAATGGTGCCAGGCCATTTCTTAATATTGGAATCTGTGTCTATACCTTAAAGAGAGTCAGATATTAAAGTTCATATCAAGTTTAAGTGCCAAGGTTGCCATCTAGATCTATGCATTTTGTCTGAAGTAGAGAAAGGGCAGAGTATATCCAAAGATTATGTTGTAATCCTGCTCTACTCATTAAGACCTGTGCTCCTGTATAAGTCTGAATCAGCCTACAGAAAGAAAAAAAAAATGTTTCTTTCTCAATCACCTTCCTGAAAAAATCTTTCTTTTGTCCAACCTCCCTAAAGGGACAAAGGCTACTAGGCTACATTCTATCATAAAATAACTAAAGTAATGATTATGCAAAGAAGATTTTGCAGACCACATCATTTTTCTAACAAACATCGGGGTTAAATTTGAAAATAGGAATTATCTGATTATCAATTCTTCAATAAGTTGAATAATCACAATTCAGATTTATATAACTGCAAGGGGAAGTATCTTCATTAGGGTTACTATTGATATGATAAAACACCATGATCAAAAACAACTTTCAGAGGAAAGGGTTTATTTGGCTTACAGTTCTATCATGACAATTCATCATCAAAAGCAGTGAGGGCAAGAAGTCAAGCAGGGTAGGAAGCTGGAAGCAGAAGCTGATGCAGAAGCCATGGAAGAGTGCTGCTTACTAACTTGTCCCCATGGTTTGCTCAGCCTGCTTTCTAATAGAATCCAAGACCAGTAGTCCAGGAATGGTACTATGCACAAAAGACTGGGCCCTCCGACATCGAACACTAATTAAGAAATGCTGGATCTTATGGAGACATTTTCTCAATTGAGGTTCCCTTCTCTCAGATGATTTTTAGTTCGTTTCAAGTTGACATAAAACTAGCCAGCACAGGATGTGGAGGAAGATAGGAGAAGCGAGAGTGGAAGGAGATCTTTGATAGCAAGTGTCAGAACAGTTTTCAGTTTTTATCACAGTAACACCTGAACATAGAGTTACACATATTCTAAGTCCCCCTTGAGACCAGCAACTTTAGCTTCAGAGAAGCTATGAAAACTGGTGTTATTCTAAATGGAAGGAAAGATTTATCTGGACCTATGATTTGGACCACAGCAACACTGTGATTAAACTCTGGTCTAATTAGCATCTATTTCAGATAATATCCCTAAAGACATGCTCCTTGGAGGAAACCTTGAGCCGCTAAACTTCTGATGATTCTTCTCTGTCCCTGGCTTCCCACAATATGGGACTCAATAAATGAAGTAAAACAAATAAGACACATTGAGATTGGAGCATTAGTGTCCCCTAATATCCTCATTGTAAGCTGAACAGTGAAAGGAATTAAAATTCTATCTTTGGTAGAATATGTATGTATTTGGTTAAAATCTCCAGCTCACTCCTCTTGATCTGGTCATTCCTCCCTCTTCAAACTCCACCCTCTCAGAAAACCACCAAAAAGTTCAGTTCCACATTCCTGGTGGTTGTGAAGGCTTCTCTCCTGAAGCTGCCAGCTCCCTAAAAGTCCCCACCCAAAATGTTGTAATTGGGCACAAACCCAGCCTGTGGAATCAGCTCTGCACCTATAGTATATTTAAGCTTGATCAGCCATATGAATTTTCTCCTACCACCACCATTTCCCCAATATCCCTGGGAGTGGGGGAGTGGGGTCACCCCAGAGTACTTTGTCTAAATAAACTTGGTCTTCTCTTTTAATGTGGCTTAATGTAATATACTGTATTGGCAAAGAAATTTATTTGGACCTATGGAAAACCTATTAATATGCTCATTTCCCTTTATTATGCCCTCTGTTCATTTTATAAATAGTTATTGAATGTAAATATTAAGTATAAATTACCATACTCATAAACAAATACAATGACAAATTCATACAAAATTCTTGCATTCAAAAGTTTTACAGAACTGATAGAGTGCTATAGAGTACATCAGCAGTGCAATTCATTTCAGAATGGCCTTAGGAATCTGATCTCAGCCACCATAGCACAGAAATAAAGTGGAGGACAACGAATGCACTGACACAGGGTTAAAATATCATTGAGCATTTCATCCCAGATTTCCCAAGATCTGATATTCTGGTGTTCTCCCAAAAGACAGAGTATATGTTCTCCCAAAAGGGGAACAATGGCCGCACTAATAAGCCACAAGAAGCTGAAGGAAGAAAAACCAATCAGGGTACCTAAGCTTTTGCTTAGTAGAACCATTCTTTACATTTTGGTTCCTTCTTCTGTACCTGAGCTGCTGCCAATGTGAGGGATTACAGGCAGCATGCATCTGGTAAAAGACAGACACTCTGAAATACAAAAGGATATTTTCTGCATACCGCTTATCCACATTAAAAATTCTGTTACAGGTATTGGGTTTGTTTGTTTGCTTGGTTGCTTGTTTGTTTGTGGCATGGAATGTAATAAATTACACGGAAGAGTCTTTTCTTCAATTTATTTCTCATCTAACTTGAATACCGATATTTTAATGAGGATGGCTCATGTTATCTATCATATTAGCATATCTCACTACCATCTTATTTAATGCAAAAATAGCATTGTGTGATTGATGTTGCCTTTGAATTATAGGTTCTTAGTATTCTGTGTTTGAGCTTTCTACTCTTTGAAGCATTCAATCAGAAAGCTGCGTAGTCAAACCAAATGAGAGAGCTGGCCAGCACTACAATGCAATGGGGAAAAAATTTCAAATGTTACTGCAATGAGACATCATTCATAAAATGTAATAGGCATTTCACAGTCTCATATTCTCATCACAGGGAATGTAATGAAAAAGAAAATGTCACAAGATTAATCATTTCTCATGACAAAATGTTTAATAGGAAAGGGAGAATGTTGTATTACCAATGTAAATCAGCCATTATGGCCTACCTGCTGTATTTCCCTGACAATCCATGCCACTGAGTCCAAGATATCCTGATTTCCCCTGTTCTAGGTATCTGCCTAGTTGTTTGGGTATTTTTGTTTTGCTTTATAATTAATAAAATGTGACTGTTTCAGCTTCAGAGTGAAACTGAAAGCAGAGAGTTTCTCCATGTGCTATGCCCTGAGTGCCTGTGCTTTTTCTCCAAAATGTGCTAAAACTCACGAAAAGGTAAAGAGATTTTAAAGAATAAACATAACAAATGCCTTGCTCCAAATGATATGAAAGTGTAAAAGGATTTTTGCAAATACTTTTAATAAGCTAAAGCCCTACTGTAAAAGGTAACTTTTCAAATACTCAACGCAGATATATACTTTTTCTTTAAAATACTAAATTTTATTATTATAACATAAAAAGTAAAATAAAGTTGGAAGCAAACTGATGAAAAATTGATTCATCATAAAATAAAATGACTCCGCTATTATGGGGAGCTCTAAATGTTAGCATTCAGGCACTTAAACTGGCCTACTCAGGGTCCTGACAGAATACTTCATCAACTATAGCTTCTGCATACAGCCACATATAAAAGGCAAGCCTGCTCACCTGCCCACCTCCTGCTCACTGGCTGCTTGCTCCTCCCCATTAAACCTCCCGCGTGAGTTCTGTTATATTTTTAATCAGCTAAATTTTACTTAAGCAGGTGACCACAGTCCCTTTAGTTGGATTTGGGACTGCAGCCACTGCTAGACCCCGGTAATTCTTCTTGTTGTTCGGGGGTTTTGTTTGGTTGGTTTGGGGTTTTGGTGGTGATGGTGGTGGTGGTGATGGTTTGGTTTTGTGTGGAGGACGGGGCGTCGAAACAGGGTTTCTCTGTGTAGAATTGGCCCTCCTAGAAATCACTCTGCCTCCCTTTGCCTCCAGAATGCTAGAGTTAAACGTGTGGGATTAAAGGGTCTTAAATTTAAAAACCACTACTCATTCCTACAGACTTCCTTGAGTGACCTAACACCCAAGGTCGTCTGTATTCCTGAAATTCCTGAAATGTTTTAACCGACTCAAGTGGCTGACTGAGTCAGACTCTAGGATGGTTGATTTGGTCAAAAATGGAGTCATCTTAGCTACCAAAGCCACATCTAAGAAAACAAACCTTGGAGCCCATTCCCTCCAGAGGAACACCTGATCCAGTCTTGATGTTGGAATGGGGAAAGCGGATCTGCCTGGCGTGGATGCTGAACTAAGCCACCTTGGGACCTCCTGCCCTTGCTGAAGAGGAGATAAGGAGATGAGGAGAAGAGAGTGTGACTGGGAGAGGGGGAAGGGGAAAGGGAGTTTGGTTGTGAGCCTAGCCTGTAATGGTTGAGCCTTCTCTGCAGCCCGGGAAGGGAGTAGGAAAAAAAAAAAAAAGAAAACAATTTTCCTTCAGAAGACAGAGATCTGAAACTCTTGGCAGTTGCATGGCCTAATGTTAATATATCTTGGTTACATATAATTGGAAGTCAAATGAAGAAAATAATTGGCAACTATAAAATTCTGTGAAATGATAAAAAAAATTAATGCGAGGAATAGAGTTGCATTTAAGAAAAAAATAAGTTAGAAATTGCTTGAAACATGTCAAAACTTGTGCCTTAAATTGACTGGGAATATAAGGGGGAAAAAAAAAATCTTAAAATGACAGTGCTATTTAATTTCTTTTGTAGATGTTTCTAATGAAGGTGTCATTCCATAGCCTGTTTGAAAATGCCTGTCAAGAACTGAAACAGAAGAAAAAAAAAAAAAAGAGGAAAATGTAATTAACTTGGCTTTCTTTTCTTCCACAAATCCAAGCGCAAACAAGAAGATAAAAGATAACTGCCTTTGGCAGAGACAAGCGCTCTTGATCTGAAGAAACATCCACTAAGGCAAAAGGAAGTGGCAGATCTCTCTCAAAGCTGGGTGGTAACGAGCAACAATGGGAAAAACAATCATGAAAACACTCAGAGCCTCCCAATTGTTCTGAGGCCATTGCCAGTCACTCCATTATTAAAAGAAATGATGGTAATTTATGCATGGGACTGAGAAGTAGAAATATTGTAAAAATATAAATCTGTATCTTCAAAGGAGGAAGTTATGGGAAAGTTGTAACAAAAAAATAATGTGGTTTCAGCTCAATTAAGTAACTAGAAATACTAAAACCACTGAAACAAAATACCGCAAACTGTGGGGAGAGAAAGGGAGGAGAGTTCCCAGGCTGGGATTTGTGGCAGCTGAAAACTGTGTGCTATGATGTGAGGCAGGGCTGTGGGATTAGACACAGCTCCTGGAGGGCCGCTGTAGGTGATAAATCAGCATATGTGCAAGGGGGAGACAGAGCCCATTAGTAACCCTTTCAAATACAGATAGGCTCCCAAGAGGTTAGTTCGTACATTATTCACAGAAATAACTTTGACTGCACAAAGATTTGTGAAGCATTTCAATTGCCCTGAGATAATTAAGAATTTGTTCAGTGAACAAAAATGGAAACATTAAAATCACAGTAGCTGAACAAATTATTCCAAAATAGCATCATTTACTTTTATAGCAAAATAAGTTTGGACAAAAATTAGCAGGAGATTCAACTGTGGTCACTTAAACTGAAGAAATGCAAAATGAAAAGAGGACCAGGGAGTTGATGTTTCTTCTTTAAAGAAAGAGTAGAAAAGTTTTCCTTAAAAATTATAACATGAACCTATGTGACTGAACTTAAATGCATGTCTTGGCCCCTAAGTTAGAAGACTCCTCATTATTGAGCCCCCGTAATCATGGCATTGTTACAGTATGCTGTGATGCTCAGTACTTGTTCTCTGGGCAGCATACAATTTTCTGTGATAGACTAGACAGGAGAAAATTCTGCTGATTAAGTATGGTTTTGAACAACAAACTCACTCTCCTTTCCAAGAGGGGTGGAGAGTCTGAAATGAAGGATGGCTTTCCCTAAAACCTTGCTATATTAATGCCTCGTAAGTGTATTGTCCCTGGGCTTGGGTGGCACATATTCAAATGGAGAACAGAGAGAAGCTTGGTTCATATGCTTAAAAAAGACACATCAAATTCTTACAGAATACAATATTCTGTTACTTAAAAACAAAGCCATAAAAACAGATGCCCAAAGAGAAAATTTAAGGAGTTGGGACCAGCACACTGCTGAAAAACAGATGGGCTTAGCAATGTCAGGGAGCAGAAGATCAGAAGCAGAATATACTTTCACTTCTAGACAGTTTTACCTTTGTTTCCAATCTCTCAAAACACTTTGCATTTTTCTTATAGGCAAAAAAGTCTTAGTAATGAATATCTGAAAATTATTCAAGACAGGAGGAAGAAGGAATACTGCATAGGCTCTATCATATATATCATCAGCTGGCAGTTTTCAGGGTTTGTATATCCACTCTAGGCTAATACCTTTTTTAGCTTACTGCATGCCTTTTGTTTAGTTTAGTGCTTGGGAGAAACAGTAAAGACAATAGATAAGTCAGGGGAAAAAAATGTTGAGGCTGTGTGTGGAAAGATGTGGAATGAACCAAACCAAGGGTCCTTACTGAAAGGTATTTAACAAACCATTAACTGGTTTTCTTCATTAGGTTTTTTTTTCACAATAATTTCCATGCTTTCTTGTTTAAAAAAATCTATGGAAT
The DNA here is from genome assembly GCA_004025045.1 of Sigmodon hispidus. Taxonomy (NCBI): domain Eukaryota; kingdom Metazoa; phylum Chordata; class Mammalia; order Rodentia; family Cricetidae; genus Sigmodon; species Sigmodon hispidus. The sequence goes on along the minus strand of PVIH01019132.1, from coordinate 2,504 downwards.
TAAGCACTTTTTAAGCATAGGATTAAACAGCTAGGAGCCTGTGCTGATCTCCGAAAGAAGTTTCAGTGCTAACTAGTGTTATCACCACCTGAGGCCAAGAGCTAATAGCTACTAGTCAAACCCCCTTCTATCCCATAGTGCTCATCAGAGTACCCTGTCCATTCTGGAAGACAACAGAATGAGAATCAAAATACAACTATATTTGTAACTGAGCAACTAACTGAAAGTGCCACAAGAGACAAGACAGAAGGTACAGTGTGCATCCTGGGAGCACATTTAAGAACTTCTAACAGCAAGGGCAGGAGTAAGCTAGAAAGACAAAAGACATTCTAGAGAAGAAAGAGAACAGCAGATAACTCCAACACATACCTGCCTAGATGTATTCATTTTGATGATAAAATTACAAGAAATCACAGACCATATTCATAGCAAGTTCCTCTGAAGCTAATTAAGACCTAGAAAGCTCTAAAGAAGGCATGTTAAGACTTGGGCAGTTCTACAAAAAGACCTTTAAGACTCAGGAAAAAAACAATTCAAAAGTCTAGGAGTCTCCCCAAACATGCAGTCTATTGCTGTTGCCCTTGGTTACCTCTCAGAAGTGAAAGGTTAAGTTCCTATTGCTGAAGACACCATGTACTTTGCAAACAGGGCACAGAGACAATCTGAACAATTCCTCCCTGAGGACTAGCTTTTATTGTACCAGAATGTGCCATGTGAGTTTTCAAAAGGCAGCAACCAAAAGTCTTACACAGCTATGATGCCTATGAACCATATCATCAACCGGTATGGCAGGATAACCTTACTGGTACAGTAGTGGCATGCATATCTTGGTTGTATTGATTATTGAACTTAAGACCTACTCAACTCTTGATCCTGCCACAGCCAGGATATCTGCTGATATCTGAGGCTAGTGTTGCCATCAAACATCGTGTGGTTATCCAGGATCTGGGCTGATGTGGGCTGTCTTTCTATATGCTATGAATAAAGAAACTGTTTTGGCCTATGGCAGGCACCTTAGAAGAAGGTGGAAAATCAGAGCATAGTTAGGGGAAGGAGGGTGGAGTCAAAGGAGACAAAATCTAACCACCCATAAAACAAGATGTAATGAAATATGTACGCCATGGGCCATATGGCAGGACAGATTAATGGAAATGGGTTGAATTAAGATAAAAGAGCTAGATAGCAATATGCCTGAGCCATAGGCCAAATAGCATGAAATTATCCACCAGCTGAATGGGCCAGAAATCTTATATTACACTGGGCCCAAAACTGCAGCCAAGTAAGACTTTGAGGGCCATGTTGCCATTGGGTCCATCCTGATAAAAAGTAGATCTGCACTGATAATTTGACTATAGTGACATCCAAGTCTAGGCTGCAGCCAAGGAACCATATTTGATCAATGGTCCAACCATAGCTGTGGTCTCTATTGATGTCCATGACCCACAGTACCACTATGGGGCACAAAGGTGTCAGGGACCTAGGCCACCATTTAGGGCCAGATTAGTGTCCAAGGGTTGTACCTCTGCCAGTACCATAAAGATCTGAGTAGCCTGCTACCAAACAGGGCCATAGTGTCTTTCAAGCCTAGGCTGTTGCCAGGGACCATGTCTGGGTCTGTGGCCCTGCCATAGCCATTGTCTGTGTTAGTGTCTGTGACCCCTGTTACCACCGAAAGCAGTGAAGATAAGGCTGTACAGACTTGACACTACCCCTCACTTGTTATAGCGCTTGGGAGAGCAGGCCCTGCACCTTCCCGTGGCAGCATAGTAGAGCTGTCCCTGCTGGCAGGAGTATAGGTGAGCAGGATCTAAAAACCTAAGAATAGGACAGTCTGTCATCAGGTGGCATGGGCAAGGGAGAGAGTGACCCCTTAGCAGGCAGGGAAAGCTGGTCCCAGGCTCATGAGAGTAGAAGAGCTGATCCTGCTTCTCACCAGCTGCAGCACTCAGAGGTGAGGAGGGGACACGAGGCCTCAGTGCCTATATCCCAGCCTGGGAGGGAGAGCTGAGCTCCCATTGCTTCTGGTTCCGCTCCCGGGACCGAGTGCTGTCTGCAGAATCCCAGCACACTCTGGAGCAGGGGCAGGTAAACTCTGCCCCTGACCACATCCACAGCTCCTGCTGAGGGAATTTGCACAGCTCCCCACTATGGCCTCGAACTGAGCGAACCAACAACTGCAGGGGTCTCTGAAAGACAGAATCAGACCCTGACCAGAAAGGTGACAGGAGACACACAAACCCGAGTGCCACAACTGACCAGGACCCATCTAATCGTGAACCACTGAAGCCATGGGCAAACGTCAGTCCAAAAAATTACATAATAATACAAAGGACAACATGGTAACTCCAGAAGAGAGTGGCGATCTTACAAATACAAGACCTGAACTGAGCAATGAAGAGGAAACAGAAGGAAGCAACACCAAAAATTCCTTTTTGATGATCATCGAAGCTCTCAAAGAAGATATGAAAAAAAGCCTTAAAGAAATAGAAGAAAATACAAACAAA
>PVIH01019131.1:0-36307 GCA_004025045.1 Sigmodon hispidus | reverse complement strand
CCTGCCTAGACTCCCCCAGGGAGGGGCTGGGGTGTGGCTCAGTGGTAGAGCCCCTGCCTAGAATCCCCCAGTGAGGGGCTGGGGTGTGGCTCAGTGGTAGAGCCCCTGCCTAGAATCCCCCAGTGAGGGGCTGGGGTGTGGCTCAGTGGTAGAGCCCCTGCCTAGAATCCCCCAGTGAGGGGCTGGGGTGTGGCTCAGTGGTAGAGCCCCTGCCCAGTGTATGTCAGACCCTGAGTTTTGTAGGAATGCAGTCTATTAGACAGCCCTAGCATAATGGCACATATCTACAATCACAGCACTCAGAAAGCTGAGGCAGGAGGTTCTTGCGTGAGGCCTGCCTGGTCTACAAAGCCTTCTTGAACCATATCTTGAAACCCCTTCTCAAGAAAAGAAAAAAATTGGGGCTGGAAAGATGGCTCAGTGGTTAAGAGCACTGACTCTTCTTCCAGAGAACCTGAGTTCGATTCCCAGCATCCACATGGCAGCTAACAACTGTCTGTAATTCCAAAATCTGATACCCTTGCACACTTATACATACAGGTAAACCAATTCACATAAAATAAAAAATATATATATAAAATTTAACCAAACCAAACCAAAAAACTCAGAGCCAAAACCTGATGTTTTAAGCAATCATTCTGACACAATACTATTCAACACTGGAGTTGTGCTCAGCCCTAGATGGGCAATGGCTGGGGGACCCATTGGTGACAAACAGCCTTGGCTCTGTTATTAGTGGGCTCATGGTAACTGGAAGGTAACCAGCTAGTGTTGGCAGAGCTGAAATGGAGAAGCATGACCCAGCCTGGAGTCTGGGAGGGCTTCCTGGAGGAGGAAACACAGGCACTAAGGCCTAGTAGCTGAGTCCTGTATCTGTCTGTCTCTGTGTCTCTCATTTCAGCTACTCTGTTTTCTATTTCCTCCATTATCCACTTACAGTTTAATTAGCAGGGATAAGCCAAAACCCATCCTTACTTGGGTTACACCAAAACGGAAGTGTATAAAGCCGCCATCACGCTAGGCTGTGCGCTCAGTCCAATTCCCTGCTTTCTGGCCGTGTGACCTTGAACCAGTAACGTTACCTCTCTGAGTCTCTGTGCTCATAGGACATGAATAGGGTTCTCAAGAAGATTGGGAGACTCATCAAGTTAAAACAATACAGACAGGGGTGGAGAGCTGGAGAGATGGCTCAGCGGTTAAGAGCACTGACTGTTCTTCCAGAGGACCTGAGTTTGATTCCCAGCATCCACATGGCAGCTAACAATTGTCTGTAATTCCAAGATCTGACACCCTTACATAGTTATACATGCAGGCAAAACACCAATTCACATAAAATAAAAGTAAACTTTTTTTTAAAGAGCACTGGCTGGTTTTTCAGGGACTGGAGTTCAATTTCCAGCACCCACATGTCAGCTCACCACCTTCTCCACCTTGAGGGGAGGTGACACCCTCTGCTGGCTTCTGCGGGTACTGCACATATGTGGTGCACATGCATGTAGGCAGGCAAAACACCCATACATGTAAGAATAAATACGGTAAACAGACAACCCCGTGTAGTCTCTGCATTGACCCTCGGCTCCACCCCACTCAAAGCACTACAGGAAGCATTTCACTATAGGTTTTTTATTGGTAAGGGACCTGCCACATCACATGAATGCTTTTGCTGCGAGGTGGTCCACCAGGGGCTCATGCAAATGTCGTTTTGAGCTTCTCCTTTATTTTGCCGAATGTCTCTGAAAACCAGGTCCTTTGGAGAGAGATGAAGACAGGGTCACGTTGACTGTGCCCTCCAAGGAGCCCAGACCAGCTACTTCCTACTTTTTTAGTGCCCCTTTGCTTAACCCCCACCCACACTGTGGGATGAAAATCCTGGACTGAGTGGCTGGTTTCTCTACTCATTTCCTCACATAGACCAGAGCAGTTTCCTCACATAGAGCAGTCTGTGTGTGTGTGTGTGTGTGTGTGTGTGTGTGTGTGTGTGTGTGTGTGTGTGTGTGTTTTAAGACAGGGTCTCATGTAGCCCAGGCTAGCTCTTGTGTAGCTAAGAATGACCTTAGACTTCTGATCCTTCGGCTTCCACCTCCAATGGGATGACAGGTATGCACCTTTATGCCTGGCTTTGTATATGGTGCTGGGGACCAAACCCTGGGCTTTTGTGTATTCGAGGCAAGCACTCTACCAACTGAGGCACATCCCTAGCCTGACTGAGCATCCTGAAATCAAAAGTCAAAGACCTTTCTCCCTCAAAGCCAGCCACTGTGTTAGAGAGGTTGAGCAAGTGTGTACAGAGGACAAAGGGCATCCTCAGGTACTGTCCCTCAGGCAGCAGCTCCCTGATCAGCTAGTCCGGCGATCTGCCTGCCTCTATCTCCCCATCAGTGGGATTGAAAGCATGTGCATCCATACTTCACTTACACTTAGGTTGGTTTTTTTTTTTTTTTTTTAAACTTTATTTATTTAGCCTTGGTGTTTGCCTGGAACTGGAACTACAGACAGTTGTTAGCTGCCATGTGGGTGCTGGGAATTGAACCCGCGTCCTCTGGAAGAGCAGAGGGTGCTCTTAACCGCTGAGCCATCTCTCCAGCCCCTGGTTTTGGTTTTTGAAGACAGCGTTTCTCTGTGTAGCCCTGGCTGCCCTGTAACTCCTTCTGTAAACCAGGCTGGCCTTGAACTCAGAGATCTGCCTGCCCCTGTGTCCTGAGTGCTGGGATTACAGGTTAGGGTGGTTTCATTTATACATTTTTAAAAAATGTCTCTCTTCTGTGCCCACTCAGACCCTGCTATACTGTTCTCTATTTCTCTTCATTATCCACTTACATTATGGATTTTATCTTATTCATGAATTTATGTGCCTGGGTGCCAGAAGGAGCATTAGATGCCCTGGAACGGGAGTTACAGGCTGTTGTGAGCCACCCGACATGGGTACTAGGGACAGCAAATGCTCCTAGCTGCTGAACCCCATGACTGACTTTTTAAAATGTGGATCAAATTCAGGGCCTCACAGGCATTTTCTACACTTACTGATCTTTCCTCAGCCTCCCTCCATTTCTTTATTCTTAGTTAGCTCTCTTTTAAAATGTTTTTATCGTTTTGGTTGGATGGTTTTGTTTTGTTTTTCTGGGACTGAGAGCATGGGCCACCACACCCCACTAGCCTGCCACCTCTTCTCTCCCGCCTGCCCACCCCTTCTCCAGCCTGAGCTTGTCTATGCTGTTACCGCCCTTCCCTTGCATCCTTCCTTGGCTCAGGTTATTCCTTTTGTCTGGAAGGCCTTTCTCTCTTGTGTGTAGGTCTTCCTGCCCCAGGGCCTTTGTACATTCTCTTCACAGGAAACTTTCTTGCCAAGTGTAGGCTTGGCTGGATATTCCTAATCAAATTCAGACCTCACAGTAAATGAGTGATTTGTCAGTTTGCCAAAATGAGCAGAAATTGGCTACCCAACCTGTTTACAACATACCAATGGCCTCTCAAGGGCGCCTTCATTTTCCTCTCAAAATGCCTCCTCGTTTTTCTTTTGTTTCTGTTTTGAGGCCAAATCTTGCCTTGGGGCCCAGGGTGGTCTCGAACTCCTGAGTGTCTTCTCTCAGCCTCCCATGTTGCTAGGTTTTGTTTGTTTTTCTGTTTTGTTTTTTTTTCAAGACAGAGTTTATGTAGCCTTGGCTGCCCTAGAACTTGCTCTGTAGAACACGCTGGCCTCAAACTCACAGATTTTAGCTTGCCTCTGTCTCCTGAGTGCTGGGATTAAAGGTGTACGACACCAAGGTCTGGCTAGCTGCTAAGGTCTTAACCCAGCACTCCCTGATCTTTAATTATATGTTCTGCTGGTCTGTACTGCAAAACCTGTGGCCTGTACAGCTTCCATTATGACACCCATCCCAGCTGGGGAGACTTTCTATCCCAGTCTCAAGACTCATGGTCATGTCCTGTTTCAAGAACATATAGGGAGGGCTTAGGGTCTAAGGTAGCCTGTCAGCTCCCAAGCTTGGACCCTTCACTACCCACCCAGGAACACCTCTACCAAGGGGCTGGGGTTACACGGCTTGTGCCCCCAGACTCCAAGCACCTTGAGACCTAGCTCTATGACAGCAGAAACAGTGTTAATTACTCCTCTGTGCTCAGTCTCCCCACTCTGTCAGTGTTTGACCCCCCAGCTCCCGCCCGTGCCAAGAAAAAGCTAACCGGGTCTTGGACAGAATTTCTTTCTGCTTGATGTGTTCTATGGCTGCCCGGGCCTTGTCTTCCAAAGTGTTCCCAAACTCCTTCAGCTTATCCGGTAAGTTCTCAAATGTGCTGGACAAGTCAGGGGTCGCCTGGGTGGGGGCTGGGCCTGCAGCGAGAGGGTCGTTAGCAGAGGGGAGGGTATCAGAGTAGCCCATCAGATTCAGGACATTGGACCTAATCTTTTACTGCACCGCCCACCTCCAACGCCTACGCTCCACCTCTTCTAGGAAGATCAGCCAATCCCAGAGGCGTGGTGTTTACGTCATCGGTAGCTAGGGCTCTTCTGGACAGACTTGCCTCTTGCCGAACCAGCTTGACCGAAAAGTAATCCATGTGGCAGGTGGGGTGGGGGACCATTCGATGGCGGTAGTGGAACAAGGGACCTCAGAGCTCTTGCGAAGGTCCCCTAAGTCTCGTGGTCCCCAGGCCCACGACCAGATCCACACTCCCAAGCCCCTTTCTTACCTTCCAAAGCCATAGCTAGGACCACAACCAGGACCGGAAGTGAGATGAAGAGTCTCATGATGGCTGGAGGAGCACCCTGCAGGCAGGTGAGTTGGGGGAGCATCACTAGCAACCCCCCCAGCCCCGCCACCATGATCCCACCACCCCAATCCCTTGGCTGTAGGAAGTGGAGAACACGTTCCCATGCACCAACCTGGATCTAAGGATCTGTTAGGAGGCAAGCCGGGAGGATTCTGCACTGGGGTTTAACAGGTCTGGGAGGGGGCGGAGTAGGCTCTTCGCCCGCCCCCTTACCTCTGTGTCCACCTACTTTTTTTTTTTTTTTTTGACATAGGATCTTTGACTGGCTTGGGACTAGTGATTCTCCTGCCTCTGCTGAGATTACAAAAGTGTGGGACCGAAACCGGTCCACCCCCTTCTATCATACTGTTGGGTATTGGAAGCCAGGCCCCATCTGGGCCCATCATTTAGGCCTAAGACTTGTCACTGGTTAGCATGCTGTCTCCCACTCAGGGATACAGGGGCCTCACCTGCTCTCGGAGACTGTCCCACCTAAGGGGGTCTTAGAAACAACTCCCCCCCCCCAATCTCACGCTGCATCCTCAGCCTATCTCTGCTCTGTCCTTTATCTCTGCTCAGGCTCTCTGTCAGGATGCTGGGAGCTGATGCCTGCCTCCCTTCACCTCCAATGCATCTGGGCACCCTGGATCTCCTTTGCTGCTGTCTGGGGGTCTTGTCCTTGCCCGCCCAGTAAGTCAGAACTGCAGAGCCCGTCAGCTGTCAAAGCTGGAATGCCCCTCAGAACAACCCCCACCCCCCAAAACACTACTAGCTCTTGTTGGGCCTCTCAGGCCCCTCCTGGCTCCAAACCTGCCCCTCTGCCCCCTCCTACCACAACATCCTTTCCCTGAGGCTGGAGTCCAAGGCCTTTCGCTCCCCCAGAGCTGTCATTGACCGCTAGTGACCCTCTGGCAGCTGGTGGCCATGGGCCCCAGACTTCAGGTTGGCTGGCCCATTGCCTCTGCAACCCACGTGTCAGCTCTAGGGAGGGGGCACCACAGGGGGATGGTTGTGAAAGGGGTAGAATAGACTTGACCCTGGCTGGGTTGCAACATCTCCGGGGCCAGCTCAGAGCTACCAGTCCCTGTGGGCGCCAGGCCTGACCCTCTCACTTCCTGAACTGAAAACTGCTCAGTCCTCAAGCACCCATCTGAATAATGTAACAGATTTCCCCCTACTCCATCCAGATGCTTCCAATTTCACCCCTCCTTAGTAACAGGGCCTCCTGGGCCACAGGTGGGGTAATTGGAACACATCTAAGGTCATTAAACTATTACTCATTCAATTTTCTTGTTTGTTTGTTTTTGGTTTTTTTGAGACAAGATTTCTCTGTGTACTCTTGGCTGTCCTGAAACTCGCTCTGTAGATCAGGCTGGCCTTGAACTCAGAGATCCACTTGCCTCTGCCTCCTGAGTGCCTGGATGAAAAGTGTGCTGGAGAGATGGCTCAGCAGTTAAGAGCACCGTCTGCTCTTCCAGAGGACCCGGGTTCGAGTCCCAGCACCCACATGGCAGCTAACAACTGTCTGTAGTTCCAGTTCCAGGCAAACACCAAGGCAAATAAATAAAAGTGTTTTAAAAAAAAAAAAAGATAGAAAAAGAAAAGTGTGCAGCATCACTGACTGTCTCAATGCTGATTCTTACACTTCAAGATGACTCTGATTTGGAGGATCTCTCTGTGGCTCCCCTTGCAAACCTTGTTCCCTAACATGGTTCTTTGGTTCCTGTTCTGGGTCTGATCAGGGCTATGATGGGGCTCTTCTGTTTGCTTAGAAGTCTGCATCCCTGTGATCCCATCACTTGGGAAGCAGAGTCTAGAGGACAAAGAGTTCAAGGATAGTCTTGCTCATACAGTGATTTGAGGCAAGACTGGGCTACATGAGATCCTGATTCAAAAATAACACTTGAGAGGGCTGAGGAGGATGTGGCTCAGTTGGCTGAACACGTGCCTAGCATGTAGAAAAGCCTGGATGCCATTGATCACACTATATACAACAGGGGGTGATAGTACATGATTCAGCACTGAGATCAGGGGTTCAAGGTCATCCTTGGCTACATAGAGAATAGCTCTCTGGAGGCCTTGTTTTTTTTTAAATTATGCATATAATGTGCTGTTGGTCTGTATCCCTACATGCTAGAAGAGGGCACTAGATCTCATTGTAGATGGTTGTGAGCCACATGTGGTTGTTGGGAATTGAACTCAGGACCTCTGAAAGATCAGCCAGAGTTCTGTTAACCTCTGAGCCATCTCTCCAGCCCTTGAGGCCTCGTTTTAAACAAACAAAGACAAAATCTCTTTGTAACACTCAAAATTGAGCTCTCAGTTAGGCCTGGTGGTACCAACCTGTAATTCCAGCATTTCCAGCATTTGGGCCTAAGGCTGGAGAATTCAGAGTTCAAGGCTAACCTGGATCCAATAACATCAAAACAATTCAGATCTTTAGTGGGAGATATGCCTGACACAGTCTCCCCTTATTTTGATACCTGAGGCTCCCAGAGTGTGTTTCTAGTCCTGCCATACAGCTCACTGACCCTTCTTCCCATTGGGCCCTGTGAATCATGTGTGGGAGGGGTGCCCGCCTCCAGATAATGCTGTTCGGTGCCAGGAAAAGCTCCAGGCTCAGGGTTTGCCAAAGGCAGTGGGGGACTGAAGCCCTGGTGTGACCCAAGAGACAAACAGCTCAAGCCCTAGCCTGCTCTTCTCGGTGGGAGCCCTGCTAGGTTCCTGAGAACTGAGGGGGTGGGAGGGAAACCCAGCCAGGGGCTCTCCAGCTCCCAACCTACCCTAAGTACCAGCTTCCAATCGGAACAGATGCCCATAGGGACATGGAGCAAACGCCTTTGTGTCCCCAGCCTTAACTCACTCCCGGTAGGCTTCTTGGGAAAGACAAAAGGCAGAGAGCTCAGGTGGGAGACAGGGTGGGCTTGGGGTTGCCCAAAGTCTGAGCCAGAGGAAGCAAAGACGTAGCCAGCTGCAGAATAAAGGCGAATGGCGAGCGGGGGCTCTGTGACGGGAGGCACAGAACAACCAAAGAGCAAAAGAAACAGCAGGAGGGCGAGGTAACAGAGGCTCAGGAAAACAGGAAGCCTGAAATGGACCAGTGAAGAGAGGGAATCAGATAAAAGTGCAGCGGAGGAGGGATGCGCCTGGAGATGAGTAAACACATCTTGGCTGGCTCTGCTCGCTGGCACGTCTCAGCATCTCTGCGGAGCAGGTGTTTAATTGGGCAAAGCAGCCCAGCAGAGATAGGGTGTTGCACACCTGTTTTCTTAGATCCCGAGGAGGCTCAGGACAAAGATTCAAATATTCGAGGCTTGCCTGGGCAAGAGGTCGAGGAAGCTGAGGTAAGATCTTATCTCAGATTTTTTTTTTTTTTTTTTTTTTAAAAAGAGCAATAATAGAGACAAGTACAACCGGCCCTCCAGGGCTGGAGAGATGGCTCAGCACTGACCCGGAAGACCTGAGTTCGATTCCCAGCATCCACATGGCAGCTCACAACTGTCTGTAATTCCAAGACCTGACCCCCTTACATAGTTATACATGCAGGCAAAACCCCAACTCACATAAAATAAACTTAAAAAAAAAGAATGAGAGGCGTGGCTCAGCAGTAGAGCACTTGCCTAGAATCTCCCAATGGGCTGGGGGTGTGGCTCAGTGGTAGAGCCCTTGCCTAGAGTCCCCCAGTGAGGGGCTGGGGTGTGGCTCAGTGGTAGAGCCCCTGCCTAGAACCCCCCAGTGAGGGGCTGGGGTGTGGCTCAGTGGTAGAGCCCCTGCCTAGAATCCCCCAGTGAGGGGCTGGGGTGTGGCTCAGTGGTAGAGCCCCTGCCTAGAATCCCCCAGTGAGGGGCTGGGGTGTGGCTCAGTGGTAGAGCCCCTGCCTAGAATCCCCCAGTGAGGAGCTGGGGTGTGGCTCAGTGGTAGAGCCCCTGCCTAGAATCCCCCAGTGAGGGGCTGGGGTGTGGCTCAGTGGTAGAGCCCTGCTCTTCATGCTAGGTCCTAAACTTAATCTCTATTGCTATAGAACCAGAACAAACCAAACTAGAGCTGAAACCAAAGCACGTAGCCTCCGCCCTCCCCCAAAGGCACAGTGTCACAGTGTTTGACTAATGTGAAGCAGAAAACATAAACGGAGACCGAATCTGTGCGTAATCACTCAAAGAGACCCAGCAAGTGCTTGGAGAATCTTTATTAAACAAGGGCCACTAGAGGGCCAGAGTGTGGTACTGGGGCAGGGCCACCTGCTGGCAGGTAGAAGAGAGGGACACTCATTGAGTCTCCTGCGGCACTGATGGGGGGAGGATGGGTTTGGTAGCCACGGACGCCTGGATTTTCTCCACCAGGTTTGTCCACTGGCGCTGCATGTCTTCAACCAGCGGCTCGAACCAGCCCTTGAGGCGGTCCTGGAAGATCTCGGCTTGCAGACGCATCTGCTGAGCCTGCTCCTCCACCTTGGTGCGCACCTCCTCCAACTGCTCACGCACCTCCTCCAGGCGGTCCCGGGCCTGGTTGCCCACCTCCTCCAGCCGCCCTCGGATACGGGCACCCAAAGCCTGGGCGCGATCGCGCAGTGGTTGGACGGCCCCAGCGCCAAGGTTGGCTGTGTGCTGGCGACCCTGCTCCACCAAGGGCCCCAGGCGCTCACGGATAGCACCCACGCCCCGCTCCGCACCCTCGAGTGCCCCAGCCTTGTACACGGCCAGGCGCTTCTGCAGATCCTCTGCATCCCGCATCAGGCGCTTGCGCAGCTTGCGCAGGTGCGTGGAGAAGCGTGCTCGCAGCTCCTCGGTGCTCTGGCCCAGCATGGTCTGCACCTCGTGGCGGTACTGCCCAAGTCGGTTGCGTAGGTCCTCCATGTCCCCAGCGAGCCGGGACTGTGCTGCCTGCACCTCTTTAGACAGCCTAGCCCGTGTCTCCTCGGCCATCGGGCTCAGCTGTTCCTCCAGCTCTTTTTTGTAAGCCTTCAGTTCGGTCATGGTGTCCTCTATCAGTACCCTGAAGGCCCAGAGGAAACCCGCAAAGATGAGGCCCAAGATAGAAGGAATGGCCACAAAGAGAGGGTGAAATGGCAAGATACTAACAGAGAAAGTGCGGTGGCACTCGCTTGTATTCCCAGAAGTTGAGAAGCAGAGGCAGGAGAATTAATTGCAGAGCCTTTGAAGCCTTGAGTTACAGATTGGGATCTTGGCTCAAAAAGCCAGTCAGTAGACAGAACAAATAAATAAATGCCTGTTAATCCCAGCACCCAAAAGGCTAAAGAAGGCAGTATAGAGAGTTCAAGGCCAGCCTGGGCTACACAATAATAAAGGAAATAAGAAAGGGGTGGGCGCCCAGACAGTCCGAGAACCCACACCTGGGTGCAGAGGGTGAAGGCCAGGGGCTGGTCACTCACGTTAGTTCCTGACTGACTTGTGAGGTCTGCAGTTCTTCCTGGGCCTGGTCAGACAGGGTCTGCATCCAACGCACATAATCCCAGAAGCGCCCTAGGGCCTGCTCCCAGGGTTGGCTGCTCTGCCATTCCAGACGATCGGTCATCTCTGGCTCGAGCGCTGGCTCGGCCAGGCATCCTGGGCAGAGTAAGTTCAAGGCTCGGTCAGGACCTCCAGTGCTTTGGGGGTCTTTTTGGAGCAAATGGGTCCGGAGGAGTTAAGAGTTTGTTCATGACTACAAGCATGTATTGTCTTGGTATTTCAAATAGTATAGAGAGATCAGGCAGATGTGGAATTAAAGAATATGTATCTCTCTTTAAAAAAAAACTATATATATATATATATATATATATCACATATTTTAACCTTTTTTTACGTGTGTATGCTCTTGAAGGACAGAAGCAACAAGAGAGAATCCACTCTCCCCGTCCACCATATTGGTCCTGGAGGTGATAAGTCTTCAGTCTTGGTGGCAGGCACCTTTACCCCCTGAGCCATCCCTCAGATGGAGGAGCCACCAAAGCAAAACCCTTACCTGCCAGCGATGTGACCAGCAGCACGGCCCACAGAGCCTTCATCTTCCTGATAGCGATAGACCAATCTGGGGGGGGGGCGGGGGAGAAATTCTTTGCACAAACAGCTAGGGGGTACTCCGCCCACTCAGAGAGCCCCACCCTACCTCTGTTCTAGGATCTGAGACCTTAACCAATCATAAACATTTCCCAAAGAGACTACTTCCCAAAGGTCTAGTTACACCCCCTCGGGTATTCGCTAATCTGCCTCCCTGGGGTGGATCAGCTGCCAAAAATTCCAGCTCCCTCTGTCCCGGTTCAAATTCCACTTCATCAAGACACAGCGGGTAGTGCGGTTCGCATGCATTCCTGTTTCTACGTTCAGGCTAAACCCGGCTTTCCATTTTAGTGCTAATTTAACGCACATCTAATCATCCTCCAGCCCTTCCGAGGTGCTGCCCTCATATAACCCCAGAACGCAGGACGCTGGGGCATGAGGATAGTCAGTTTAGAGAGCCCCGGGTTACTCCGGGACTGTGATGGAAATCAGTAGGTGTTTACAGAAACGCAGTCTAAGGCTCATTCCAGGATCTCTCGCTAAAGGATGAACCATCCTACTTTTTAGTTGTGCACCGGACCCCTGGAGGGGGTCCCTCCGTCTGTCCTCATTCTAATGGCAAAGGTTAGTCACCTCAAGTCCTTAGTTTCTCCCCAAGTGACTCTGTGCTTGCTGCCTTTCCAATTCTTGCCCTGTTTCCTGGACGCCAGGGGATTCCGATATTCCCAAGCCCTACATCTTCCCAGGGCGCCTGGGGGAGTCCCCAGCCCGTTGTCTTACCAGCTCCTTCAGAAACAAGTCCTTAGCCTCCGGGGTCTGAGCAGGGGGATGGATCCCAGACTCCTCCAATTATAGGGCTCCCCCTGCCCCGCCCCCTCCTCAGGGCTAGGGCGGGCTGGTCCAGCCCCCTGTCACGAGGCGGGTTGTTCTCTACCCCCCTTCACAGCAGGGCAGAGGAAAGAGGTGGAGTTTGGAGACCTTGTGACCCCCACCCCCTAACAAAGGAGCTGACACTTCATCATTGAACAATCCAGGCATCTTTCTCCAGAGTGGGGTGCTGGCGCCCAGAGTACTCCTACCACTAGTCTTCCTGTGGGTTCTGGTGCACTTTAGGGAACAGGGTTGGAGGCTTAAATGAAAATGGGGGGCCTTTGGGGGCCATGCTATGTCTGATAAGAGACTAGGCTTCTAGCCCTGCCCCCTGTTCAGGTACCGGTAAACGTTCCCGGTCCCGGGGCTGGGGAACGAGCTGCATCGTGGTTTCAAACAATACATGGAGGCAAACCTGGGGAGCCCAAATGCTGGGATTTTAGACCTGAGGGGTGCCAGATGTGACCCTGGGAGAGGGAACTAGCCTCCCAGAGCACTTTTTCTTTTAGACAGGATCCTCAGGCTGGCCTCAAAGTCCCAAAGATCCTCCTGCCTCTCCCTGAGCAAGCTGGGCTTGCCGGTGTACCGCTGCATGTGCATTAGGCTTTGCTGAACAGTTTCTTTGCCCGGAAAGTCAGAAGAGCAGTTATTTTTTGGGGGGACATGTGCCTGTAGTTCCAGCCACCTGGGAGGCTGAGGCAGGAGGTCCTGCAGAGCTCAGGTGGTCAGGGTGAGCTCAGGAGACAGAAGGAAGCCCATGCTAATAAAAAGGGAGGAAGCAGCAGCACCTGGGCTGTCTGGGTAGGGCCGAGGGCTCCCAAGCAAGCTAGCTAGTGGCATTGCCAGCACGCCCAAGTTTCCCGTCCCCAGTTGCTGCCCAGAGAGGGTGCCACACAGTAAGGTTTGGCACTGGGCAGGCACTTCATTCTGGAGGATGGCAAGAGGGGAACACCTCATTTTATGAAGGGTGCCTGGCCAGGCCCAGGCCTGTTAGCTTTGGCTGTAGAGAACACTGGCAATAAGTGGGTGTGGTCAGGTGATTTCCATGGGTTATTAGGGGTCAGTTTCATTCCCAGACCGACCACACAGCAGAAAGCGTTTCGATGTTGCTGTCTACAGGGACATCAGCCGGTTAATCTGAATCTTTGCATTGCAAAATCTGACACTTCCAGTCGGGTGCTAAGAGAAGCACCCCAAGAAGCAGGATGCTGTTAACCATGCACTCCATCAAAGTGGGGCTGGAATGGAGCCCCGCGGACAGGCACTTTGGTGACCCGCTACCCGCCTGACACGTGAGGCCAGCTAACATCTTCAACCCACAGGACAAATAAAGCTAGACGCTTCCTTCGTTTCCGCCTGGGGAGAAGGTCCAAGGGCCCCTTCCTTCCTGAAGTTTCCGAGACATCTGACCTTCCCAGCAGGAGAAAGTCACCACGGGCTACCACCTCAGCCCCTTTGGGAACAGGGAGGCTCCCGAGCCCCATCCCCCTGCCCACACCCTATTTGTAGAGACAAAGTCCTCTGCCACCTCTCGGGGCCAGTGACCTGGAGCCACCCCCCGGGGAGGCCAGGCTTGTGATGTTGCCGCTTGAGGATGACTCAGGGCGGGCAGGAAGGCTTCCCCCAGCCCGCTGCCCTGCACCCGGGCGCCCCCTGCCGGCCGCTGCGCCCAGCAAGTGCAGAAAAGCCAGGCCAAGCCTCGGAGATCCTTTTTTCCATGTGTATTTTTTGTTTTTTAAGTTTTTTTCTGTAAAATGTCCCGGTTCTTCCATAACTTATAAACATGATTTCTATGGAGGGGTGGAGGGGGAAGTGACGGGCGGCCGGGCGCTCCTCTGCTGCCCCGGGAAGGACAGGGACATCATCTCATGTCTTTCGTTCTGTCCCTGAGCCTGTCCAGCCGCCTCTGCCGGGGCGCTCCTAGTCGAGTGCCCTTCAGACTCCAGAACTCCCTCCGGGACCCCAGGCCCCCTGGACACCGTCCCCTGGCGCTGGGGATGCTCGGGCGTGGGGTGGGTCCCCTCCTTCCCGCTGCCCCGACTGCTGGAGGGAGGGAGAGGAGGGGAGGGCGGCCAGCCCAGCGGTGGTCTGCAGAGGAAGGGCGGAGGGCTCAGCCGATGGTGAGGCCAAAGCCACACAGGAACTTATTCTTGCGGTGGTTCAGGAAGGCGCAGAGGGACAGTGTCAGGGGAAGGGGTGGCAGCTTCTTCTCCAGCGTAGCGCCCACAATCCAGTTACTGTTCACAGAGCCTGTGGGCCAAGAGTGGGACAGACGGGGTGGGTCAATGTGTCTGCTCTCCTCCTGTGTGTCTCTGAGGACCCCTGGTCATTCTGGAAGGGACTGACTTCTTGAACACAGAGGTGTAGGGGTAGAGCGATCGGAACAAGGACAACGGGGCTGGACTAAAGTTGGCCACTAACTACAGGGGGCTGTGGCGTTGGGGTCACCAGCAGGCCCCAAAGTGACCCATGGCCACCCAAGTTTGAAAAGAGCAGATTAGAGCTGGAATGAGGTTCTGGACGTGTCTGTCACCACCTACACTCCAACAGGCGGCTTCCCCAAGTGCTTTCACCCGAGATGTCCCCATAAGCCCGGGCTGCAGGCAAGCCCATGAGGCCCTCTCCTAATTGGTGACTGAGTGGGAGCACTCAGGCCACTGTGGGTGGGGCAGGAGGCCATGAGGAGCAAGACAATCAGTAGCACCTCTCCATGGCTGTCTGCCCCGGTTCTCAGTGATGGAGTGTGACCGCAGAGTTGTAAGCCAAAATAAACTTGGTCCTCCCCAAGTTGTTTATGGTCATGGAGTTTCATCATGGTAACAGAATAAAACCTAAGTAAGGCAAGAGTGAATGGGGAGGCCAGAAGCTCCCCAGGTTGCCCTTCACTGTGCAAAAGGGGGAGAGAGCTGGCTAGACGGGCTGGGAAGAGCGTAAAGTGGAGTTCCCAACATCTACCAGATGTGGGGGGTGGGACCCCACAGCTTGACAACACCCCTGAGTAATTCACAGGTGTACAGCATTATTGTCCCTATTTCCCACGGCCTCTACCACACAGGCAGCTCAGTCACCTCTGGTCTGCTTTCCAGGAGGGAAACTGAGGCCTCCCTTACCTTTGAAGAGGAAGTTGGCCTTGGGCAGGTCCAGCTGGTACCCAAAAGAGGCACTAGTGTCCTGCATCCTGGTGCTGGCCTCGAACTCCACGCCTACCTGCAGCTGGGGGAGGGAGGGCCGGCACACACGTGAGCTGCCCAGTGGGGCCCCTGGGTACACCAACAGCGCCACCAAAACTAGACACCCCCAGCTCACCTGGTCACTGGCCTTGTGGTAATAAGTTGCGTGCATGCCCGCCTGGCCCAGCGTTACGGTTGCCAACCAGTTGTTCACTAGGAGAGCAGAGTTGGATGGGGCTGGGTATCAAGGGCATTCGGGCATCTGGAAACCTCACTGCTCACACCCCAGCCTCCTCCCTCAGACCACAAGTGTCCCCAGCCTCACATGTGTATTTCCCAGCTAGGGACATGACAGTGCCTTCTTCTCCAGGTCGGCGGTGGTAGACCAGTTCTCCGCCCAGGGCCAGACACGGCGTGATGCTCTGGAGATAGTGGGCCACGAGGATTCCTGCAGGAGGAAAGAGTGCTCAGACCCCAGGACCTGACCAGGCCTGGCTCTGCCTCAGCATGGCGGCTCCTCCTGCTAAACTTCACACCAGTTCAGGGCATTGGGAGGGGTTTCACTTGCCCTCACTGTCCTGGCCCATGAGCCTATGCAAGCAGCAAACAGGTTCCCTAAGCCAGCATAGGGCTGTTCACCCAGGCTGGGAGCTGCAGGCCAGCCAGGACACACAGTATAACCATGTCGTGCAGAGGAGTATAAGAGATACACGAGGACCAGCTTGCACAAGGCCTAAGCCCCCAAAGGAGCAGGGAGGCGGGGCCCAGAGTCCCAGCCAGAGCCTGAATAGGCTCTGACAAGTGTGACCACACCTAGGACAGGATGAAGCCAACCCCTAGCACACCTCTGATCACCATTATCAACCAACCAACCGAGAGAAAACTGAGAGCCAGGTCCTAAACAGCAACTTTAAGGCAGAATCTTCTCCCACAGCTATAGGAGCTACTGGGAATCAGGACTAACCCATGCCTAAGTGGGTCTCTAACAGTCCCTAACTTTGGGGTACCGCTGTCTCTCGCAAAGGCGCAAGGGGTCCTCACCAAAGCATGAGCCTGACTTGTGCTCTCCTGAGAACCCAGCACAGCTCCCCAGTGCCCTGGGAAGATCTGAGACCCTCAAAATAATCTGTGCTGCTCTATGGGTTAGCCCCAGCCTCCAAACAGAGCTGTGTACTATTGTGCACATAGCCAACCTCTGAGGCTCTCCCTCAACTCAGCTGCTGAATCCCAGGTCTCTCTTTACAGTGCCAACTGGAGTCACCTTCACGGGCCACCTGGCTGCCCCACCCAGACCTTTTAATGGGCCAAATCTCAAGTCTCTGAATTACAACACTACTTCATAAGAGTCTGTAGCTGGTCCCCCACCTCCCCAGTCAGGGTCCAGCACAAAGTTCAGGCATGCATGCCTTAAACACATGGCCCTCCTGCCTCCGCCTACTATATAGCCAGATTATAGGTAGCACAAAGCCCAGTTCTGGTTTTATTCTGGCTTAATTTTTCTTCATGTTTATTTCATGTGTGTGGGTGTCCAGTCTGCACTTATGTCTCTGAGACATGCACATCTGGTGCCTAAAGAGGCCAGGTTATCAAATCGCCTCGAATTAGAGTCGCGGGTGGTTAGGAGCTGACCTGTAGATACTGGGAATTTAACCTGGGTCCTCTGGAGAACCCGCCAGTGCAGGCTGGCTCTGGGCCTCTTAGAAATAGGTTCTCAGGCTGGAGAGATGGCTCAGCAGTTAAGAGCACCGTCTGCTCTTCCAGGGGACCCGGGTTCGATTCCAGCACCCACATGGCAGCTCACAACTGTCTGTAGTTCCAGTTCCAGGCAAACACCAAGGCAAATAAATAAAGTAAATAAATAAAGTTAAAAAAAAAAAAAAAGGCTTTCTTTCCTCAGGTGGTCTTTAAAAAAAAAAGAAATAAGTTCTCACACATCAGGCACCGGACTTTAATCCCAACACGTGACAGGGGAAGGTGGATTTGAGTTTGAAGCCAGCCTGGTCCACTTGCGGGACCCTTATGCTTTGGGCCCCCAAGTGGCTGCATTTATAGGTGTGTGCTACTGCACTCTTCTTAAGACCTCACCCCCACCAGCAGTTCTGCAAGCATGCGCAGGCGTTGAAGCACACATAAGCGTGTGCATAGGTCAGAAGACAGCTTGTGGAGCTGGCTCCTTCCATGCTTGCCACAGGGATCAAACTCAGGAAGCCAGGCAGGGCCGGGAGCGCCTCTACCTGCTGAGCTGCTCTGCTGGCCCCGCCCCGGATGGCCAGGATTACAGGTGTGCACCGAGCTCAGCGGGGCTGAGACAGAAGCCTCTCCCATCCAGGCTGACTTGGAGTGCTGCGATTTGGGGTGTATCCCCCTCCCAATTGTGGTTAGTGTAGTTTCTGGGGACTGAGTACAGGGCTCTGAGCATGAAAGGCAAACTCTCTCAGGTCAGCACACAGGTGCTCTACCACTGGGCCAGCCCCAGCCCTCTTTACATTTCTGTAGTTCCCACCCTGTATCCATCCCAGACTGTGTAGCAGGCCCCGCCTGTCTGCACTGGGCTCCACTGCTGGAGCCCCATCTGACTGCACAGCAGCAGTGGCCAAGCGAGGTCTTTCTGCAATGCATAAAGATTGTTCTGCAGAAAGACCTCGCTTGGCCACTGCTGCTGTGCAGTCAGATGGGGCTCCAGCAGTGGAGCCCAGTGCAGACAGATTGTTCTGGGGGCTGGAGAGATGGCTCAGAGGTTAAGAGCACTGACTGTTCTTCCAGAGGTCCTGAGTTCAATTCCCAGCAACCACATGGTGGCTCACAACCATCTATGATGAGGTCTGGTGCCCTCTTCTGTAAAACTGTATGCATAATAAATAAATAAATCTTTAAAGAAAAAAGAAAAAAAAAGATTGTTCTGATGGTCACAACTTGGAGGGCTAAACATCACCCATCCAAGAACAGCCTGGCCAAAGTCACGTCCTGAGGCCGAAGCCCAGAATTTTTAAGTGAGTTAGACTTCCCCAGCGAGGATTTTGCGGATGTGGTAGTGGTGTGACCCGACCCCATCTAGCATACCGAGGCCTTTTCTTTAGCACATCAAATACATAAATGAATCCTGGCTGGCACTTCAGAAGTGGTCAACAAAATCGTGTTCAAGCAAACAGCCCATCTGCTTCTAAGGGACTAGAACATCCAAAGTGAGCTCCAGCAGGCCTCAGGAGGGCAGGCGGGGAGCTCCCCCAGGACCCAGCCTCATCAAAGCTGACAGCCTTTACTTTCGGTTTTTCAATAGGGTTTCTCTGTGTAGTCCTGGCCGTCCTGGCACTCACTCTATCCACCACACTATCCTCAGACTCAGAGACTGACTTGCCTCTGCCTCCTGAGTGCTGGGATCAAAGGCAGCTAGCTGACAGCACCTGAAATGACTTACCAGTCAATCACTCTGCAGATGTGCAGGTTGGATGCCTGGAAGGCAGGCAGACATGTTCCAGCCACAGAACCCCCCCTCCCCCTTTTATAACAAGGCCACCTTTCCTTTTCACTTCTTGGCTGAGGCACTGTGGAAAAGCTGTCTGGAGCACTCCTGTAAGGATGAGGCTCATGTTTCAGCTCCTGAGAGCTGTCTTGACCCCCACTTGCACCCATGGCATGCTTTTACACACAACGGTGCAGCGATTCGAACCCAGGACCTTGCAAGTACTCTACCACTGAGCCCCGCTCTCTCGAGCACCTCACTGCTGGGTCTAGCCAGGTGGTAAGCCACACTCCAGTTTACACCTGTCACCTCATCTCTGTTCTTATCTGGAGGTTCCCGTTGGGATGTAGACGCAGACTCGTTTCTGTTCACTATCTCATCAGCGGAGCTTAAATACACCGTATGGGGCAGGCTCAGTGCACGGGCATTCAGTGGGCAGGCAGACAGACAAGCAGCAACCGAGAAGGAATAGAGAGAGAGCCGAGGGGCCCGACTGTAGGTCACGGGTCTCCACCTTGGCCCCATCTGGTCTTCCCTCATCTGGACATAGGCAGCCTGTGACCTCTTCCATGCCGTTACCCCCAAGTCCTTACACTAAAATATTTCCAACAGCAGGCGCTGAACACATGCTTGATCTTACAGCACCATGCCTCAAGCTTCACCAGTGTCAGTCACCAGGGTCCATGTGTCTAAGCAGACAGCAGTAGCCCAGGCTGGCCTATGCTCCACCCCACAGACATGGCTTTAAGACATTACATGGGGGGCTGGAGAGATGGCTCAGCGGTTAAGAGCACCATCTGCTCTTCCAGAGGACCCGGGTTCGATTCCCAGCACCCACGTGGCAGCTAACAACTGTCTGTAGTTCCAGTGCCAGGCAAACACCAAGGCAAATAAATAAAATAAATAATTAAAAAAAAAAAAAAAAAAAAAAAAAAGACATTACATGGTTTTGGTCCATGAGGACAGAATCAAGGTTGGTCTACCAGTGCGCCACATGTCTTCCAGATCATCAGTTTGCTTTGGAGACGGGACTTCACTATGTACAGCGGGTGTGGTGGTGTGAGGGAAAACATGCCCCATGGTCTGAGGGCTCTGAACACTTGCACCTCAGTTGGAGGTGCTGTTTGGGGAGGCCTAGGAGGCTGGGCCTTGCTTGAGGAAGCGGTCTTTGCTCCTCATTTCTGCTGCCATGCCTCACTGCCATAATATACCTTGGATTTGTAAGCCCAAATACATCCAACACCCCTCTGAACCTTGGCATCAGTCATGGCGCTTCTATCCAGTGACAGAAAGGAAACACATGGGACTGGCCTTCAGCCACACCAATCTTCCAAGTGTCCAAGTTTGTATCTATCACCACACCCACATCATTTTTGGGGGGTTTTCTTTGCTCCTTCCTTCCTTTCTTTCTTTCAAAGATGGTCTTGCCATGTAGCCCAGGCTGGCCTTAATTAAACTCCAGTGACCCACTGCAAGGTCTCCCTAGTGCTGGGCTTAAAGGTGTGCTCCGCCAGGCAAGGGGGATGGCTTAGTGGTTAAGAGCCTTGGCAGCTCTTTCAGAGAACCCAGATTCCATGTCCAGCACGTAGGAGGTGACTAGACTCGCAACTCAAGGGATCTGGTCCCTTAGGCCAGTAACAGGTACACTTCAAGAATATACACATCAAATAAAGTTGAGAGAGAGAGAGAGAGAGAGAGAGAGAGAGAGAGAGAGAGAGCATATCCCTCCCAGAAAGGGTTCCAAGGCCGGTCTTCGATCCTCCCCAGTCCTGGGATTACAGGCTTTTTATTCTCTTTTCCTTTTTGAGGGAAGGATTCATTGCTCTCTCAGGCTGCCCTGCCTTAGGCTGGCAAACACTGGGATCCCAAGCTTGCCTGCCACCTGAGCGAGCGTCAAGTCCTTCCTTCCTACCCTGCCACCTGAGAGGGAAACACCCGAGACCCCAAGAGCCAGTCGCGTGCCTCCTTAGGAAAGGGGAGGTGGGTCGAGGCCTCATGACCCCCGTGAGCCGCCCCACCTCTTACCTGAACCCACCAAGACATCTGGGTTGCCTAGGGTGACAGCGGCGGTGAAGTCGGAGCCCCGATACTCTCCGTCCACCTGCCAGTTCACAAACTTCGACTGCTGGGTCTGTGGGGAAGGAGCAGTGTGAGGGCCACAGATGAGGGAGCATCTGTGAGGACAGGCCACACCCACTGTGACTCACCTGGATGGCCATCTTGGAGCGGAGGCCTGGGCTCAGCTGATGGATGACCTGTGCGTTGAGGCTGCCGCTGTTGTCCATGTCACCAACCAGGACGGGGAACGCCTGTAGGACAGATGACAGCCTAGAGGTCAGAGGCTGTGTAGTGAAAACCACAGTAGGGGGCTGGAGAGATGGCTCAGTGGTTAAGAGCACTGTCTGCTCTTCCTGAGGACCCGGGTTCGATTCCCAGCACCCACATGGCAGCTAACAACTGTCTGTAGTTCCAGTTCTAGGCAAACACCAAGGCAAATAAATAAATAAAGCTTAAAAAACAAAACAAAACAAAACAAAACCACAGTAAGCCTAAGCAAAACCCCTGAACCCTGAGCACCACAGCGGTAGCTCCTCCTCAGTACTTAGGCTGCGGCCTTCTGGGTCACTTCAGAACACAGCTGCCCCTGGAGCTACTAAATTGTGAGCCCAACTTTTCTGTCAATGCTACATCCACACAACTTGATAACAGATTAGCTGCTGCTTTTTTTGTTTTTTAAGACAGGGTTTTCCCATGTAGCCCAGGCTGCCCTTGAACTTGAGACCTGCCTGCCTCTGCCTCCCAAGGGCGTGCACCACCTCGCCACTGCTTCTTCTTGAGGCAGGGCTTCATGTAGCTCAGAGCAGCCTCAAGGGAACTGTTGTAATTAGGGTTTCTATTGCTGAGGTAAACACCAGCAGCAAAAGCTAACTGGGAGAGCTGGGATTTGCTTCAGCTTGCAGCTCCACATTATCAGTTCCTGAGGGAAGTCAGGGAGGAACTCAGGGCAGGGCCCCGGAGGCAGGAGCTGAGGCCACACAGGGGCGCTACTCACTGCCCCTCACATCCATCACCTCAGAAACACGCCCCACAGGCCAACCTGGAGGGGGCAATTCAATTTCCCAGCCAAGTTCCTCTTCTGAGGGGATTGTAGCTTGCTTGTGTCAACTGACTGAGTAGCCAGCACCCTAGCTATGGCGCACAGGATGTCTGTGCCTTCGCAAGTGCTGGGTCACAGATAGAGGCCACCAGCTTGCTTTTTGGTTTGCATGTCTGTTTACTCATTATGGAAGTATGTCTTGATATGTGGCTGGGGACACCCCGGAAGTCCCCATCCTTCTGCCGAAGCCCCTGAAGTGCTAGGGTGACAAGCCAGTGCCAGGACACTCAGCTGGGCTTAATTTGTTTTTTTGGAGGCTGGCTCTGCCGCCTGACCGGCCACAGGACCTTCAGGGCAGTTTCTGTTCCTGGCACCATGTCTTCTCTGCCATACTTCTTCCCATCTACTGCAGGCCATGTGCTTCCTACACCAGGGGACTTTACAATCTCCACGCTGTCACAGAACAGCCTTGACTCTGACATAACCACCTCACTCCAACTCTTCAAAACCACATCTCGAGGCTGGAGAGATGGCTCATCGGTTAAGAGCACTGTCTGCTCTTCCAGAGGACCAGGGTTCGATTCCCAGCACCCACATGGCAGCTAACAACTGTCTGTAGTTCCAGTTCCAGGCAAACAAATAAATAAAGTTAAAAAAAAAAAAAAAAGAAAAAAGAAAACACATTGCAAGTGTTTTCTATTAAAAAAAAAAAACAAAAAAACAAAACCACATCTCAAGGGGTCAGTGTGATGGCTCAGTGGGTCGGTGAAGACACCTGTCACCAGGCCTGAGGGCGCAAGTTCAATCCTCAGAGTGCAGAAAAACGAGAAATGATTCTTGGGAAGCTGTCCTCTGTCCTCCCGGGCCTCCACACACACAAATAAGTAAGTCAGAGTGCAGCTCATGACTTTTCTGCCTCACAACACTGGGAGCCTGCCATAGATGGGCAGTGCCAGGCAGGTGCTCTCCATACTGTTAAAGCAGTCACAGGAGCAGCCATCCCTTGTCACTGGTTGGACCTTGCTGAACTACTGGGAACGACCGCACGCACGCACGCACGCACGCACGCACGCACGCACGCACGCACGCACGCACGCACGCAAGCACGCGGCTGAGCAGCACACATCTTGGGAGACAGAGGCAGGAGGGCAGGAAGATCCAGAGCTGGACAGCAGCCTGGTTTCTGGTTTACATGGAGTTTTAGTCGAGCCAGGGCTTGGATAGGACTGGTTAGGACAGGGCAGAGACAAGTCCTGCTTCCCCAAAGCATGGGAACCCAACGGAAACCCTTAGTACTTGCATAAGCACCAGCTATGGCAGCCTATGCCTGGCACTCCAAAAACTGCAGATAGGGGGTTCTGGGAGCTGGCTGGCCAGCCAGTCCAGCACTGATGATGAACTCCAGATCAGATGTCCTGTTTTGGCCTTTGCAAATGCGGAAATAGGCACCTGCAGACACTCACACTTTACACAAAAAGGACACAGGGTAAGTGTTTAGGATGTAGTTGAGTTGGTAAGAGGGCTTGTCTAGCATGCCCTGGGCTCAATCCCCAGCACATGATGACTTATGCCTGAAACTCCAGCACCTGGGGAAGTAAAGACAGAAGGACTGGGGTGGAGAGATGGCTCGGCGGTTAAGAGCACTGACTGTTCTTCCAGAGGACCTGAGTTCGATTCTCAGCATTCCCAAGGCAGCTGACAACTGTCTGTAATTCCAAAATCTGACACCCTTACACAGTTAGTTATACATGCAGGTAGAACACCAATTCATATAAAAGAATAAATATTTAAAGAAAAAAATAATAGCCCTCTGCTAAGGACAGTGGGTCACTCCACCAGAGGCTGATCCCCAAGCAGCTGGAAAGGCTAAAATTTCATCTTAAGAGTACTTTGTGCCAGGCTGGAGAGATGGCTCAGCGGTTAAGAGCACAGACTGTTCTTCCAGAGGACCTGAGTTCGATTCTCAGCATTCCCATGGCAGCTGACAACTGTCTGTAATTCCAAAATCTGACACCCTTACACAGTTATACATGCAGGTAAAACACCAATTCACATAAAATAAAAATAAATATAAACAAACAAACAAACAAAAAACAGACAGGAGGACTGACCTTTTAAGATCATCCTCAGGCACAGCTCAAGCCCAGCTGGGGCATGAGACTGTCTCCAAAAACAAAGCACAACAGGTACTATAGGCATACTCAGAGCCACTCTATACCCCTCCTTTAGTCTCGATCCTCTGCTGGGCAGCTGAGTGAGCACCACACCTGAAGCACCCATCTAACCTGGTTATTCCCTTGTCAGATCTTTCCGTGGCTCCCCAGCGCCCCCTAGAGGACGTTCAAACACAAGAGTTTGGCATTCTGGGTCCTATACTGGGCTCCCCCCATCAGTGTCATCACTGGGTCTTGGTGTGTCTTTCTCCCCCACCCCCAATCACCTAGTTCAGGACCAAACAAAAAGCAGGAGGTTAGGGGTGCCACTACAGGAAGACACCACTTGTGTCTCAACACCTCCTCCCCTCCAAGGCTTCTGGGCCTATACTTGCCCATCTGGTTCCCCAATGGAAGAGTTAACAACATAAAAAACCTTACCTCTGTGGGACTCAGCTGCTTTGTCCCCACGTACGTGACCCCAAAGTGGTAATTGGACTCCCCAATTGTGCCAAGGGCTACTGTGTGGGTCACCTGGGAGAAGAGAGTGAGTTGTGGGATCTGGCAAAGCTGGCTTATCCACTTAAGGATACAGAGTTTTGGGGCTGGGCAGGGGATGAAAACTAGGTGTGTGGGGCTGGAGAGTGCATACTGAGTGGCAAGCCACAATTACCAGCATCAATGCCCAAGGTTCCAACCCAGGGGATAAATAAAAACATCAGGCCTGACTTGACAAAGGGGGGCAAGGGTGGGCGACATAACCGCTGTTGCACCCCTGCTTGATGCTGCAGGGTAAGAAGCACCCTGAATTTTGGGCCTCTAAACTTTCCACTTTCCTTGAGGAGTTATTCTGGAGTGTATGAGAGTCTTATTGTTTATTTTCCTTTTATGTTTTGATAAAGGGTTCTGTTAAGCATCCCAAGGCTGGTCTGGGTTGTAGGATCCAATGCCAGTGCCGGGATCAGAAGAATGTGGCACTGGAATTTTATCAAAATCTTGCTAACTACCAAAA
The DNA here is from genome assembly GCA_004025045.1 of Sigmodon hispidus. NCBI lineage: Eukaryota > Metazoa > Chordata > Mammalia > Rodentia > Cricetidae > Sigmodon > Sigmodon hispidus. The sequence continues at coordinate 11,803 of PVIH01019131.1, read as the reverse complement.
AGCCCAGCCCTTCAAGAGATGAGATAGATCTGTATGCATGGAGGGGGACAGCTGTCATGCCCTCTGGAAGATCAAGGCACCAGAAAGACTCACCTGGAACCGGTTACTCAATCCTTTGTTGACTGTAAGTTTGACACCCTCCATCTGAACTGGAAACAGCTCTGCAGAAGAGAGATGCTGTCACATCCCAAATTCTCCTCCCACCCCCAGCTCTCTCCGGAGACCCACATCCCACAAAACATCTCACCACTAGAGGATACTCTACCTAGTAAATGGTGCTAGGCACTCTGGCTGTTTCTAAATCCCTGTGCAATCACATGGATTGAGGTAACTCACTTTCTTGCCAAATTTCTCATCCCTACGATGGGGATCCTCACCACACTGAACCGTTCCAACTCTTTAATAAGTAAACACGTATTTTAGTATCCAAGATAAACGTGTACCTCTCTTAACGATCAAAATGATCCTAGGAGCCTCCAGATCCCTTTGGTTGGTACCTCTCACAGGAACACTGGGGAACACCTTACTGACACTGTGACCTTGGGCCTTAATTCCTTTCTTGCTCATGCTATGGAGTCTGGTGGGGTTAGTCTGGGGGCTCTCAGTGCTCAAGACTTCTCTCTCCTGCTGCGGCATGCTTCCCCAGGGAGTTCATCATATGATTGCAGTTCCAAAACCCCAAGTTCAAGGTCCCCTCCGTCCCATCCCCAAACTCCTAACGTTCTGCTACTGCAACGATGCGCGCCAATGCTCTGGATGGGGGGGATCCTTCCCCTTTCCCCCGGGCAATCTGGGCCTGGCACCCCTCACCCTTGCACTTCCGGTGGCACTCCTCGAACGTGCCCGGGTTGGGCAGGCAGCCGCAGCCCCCATCGTCCGAGGCCCCCGCAGCGGCGCTGCCCGCAGCCCCGGGAGTCCGTTCCGAGCCGCGGCCCGGGCTCGATCCAGTGCCCAGGCCTCCCCCGAGTGGCGGCAGGGTGAAACCGGGCGGCGAAGGCGGTGGCGGCGGCAGCCCCACGAGGGACGGCGTAGGAGGCGGCGGCGGCCCCGCGGGCGGAGAGCTTGCGGCCAACACGTTCCCCATGGTATCTGCGCGGGGAAAGGGCAGAGGTCAGCGGCCGCCCCCGTATGTGACCTCGGCCGCTTTCCACCCAACTCGGCCCCGGTTCTCACTGGCGGCGGCGGCGGCGCCTCTTCCCGGCCTGGGCTCCGCTCCTACCCCGTGCGCTACGCGCAACCGAACCCACTGTCGCCGCCGCCGCGGCTGTCTCCCCACCCCACGGAGCTCATTGGCTCATCGTCCCCCGGTCCCCGCCCATTCCCCCGAGAAGCATGACTTTTAATTGGACTTCTGGCAGGAAGTACCACCCACGTCTCTGAAGCAACCATTTCTATTGGTTCTCGTTGGCAATCGTCAGTGCAACTTCCTCACCTTTCTCATTGGCTCGCACATCCCTTGCCCATTGGTTCTCGACGCGGCGGGTCTGGGGCTGTCTCCCTATTTGTCGATACCGCACGCTTTGCCCCGCCTACTCGCTTATTAGCCCACCAATCCTCCTGTCGGAGCGGAGCCCCGCCCCAGCGACCGCCGTGACTATTGGCCGGCTTGTGCTCATCTGGCATTCTGATTGGCTATCGTGAAACCAGTGCCGTTTATGTGAGTGATCTCATTGGCTGAGGTGCCAGGGTCAAAGGGTATGGGTAGAGGTGCGTTGCGCTGCAGACGCTGCTAGGCAGCAAGGTCAGCTCTCGCGCCCCACCAGGCACCGCGGTGGACGGGTTGGGTCGCCGGCCGGAAGTGCTACCCCGGGAAAGCCTGCGATCTGGGCTGTGCAAACTGGCCTGGACCCACTTACCCACAATGCCAGCTTCCCTGGGCGCAGCACCAGCCTTGAGCCCGCCCCTTTGCTACCCATCATGCTTCTAGCTTTGGCCCATTCATTGCTTTCCCATTACCCAGCATTCACCCCCCATTCATTGCGCTTCATTTCCTCCTCTGGGTTTAGCCACTTTCTGCCTGCTCACTTTTTAAAAAAGATTTATTTATTTATTATGTATACAGTGTACAGAAGAGGGCGCCAGATGTCATCATAGATGGTTGTGAGCCACCATGTGGTTGCTGGGAATTGAACTCAGGTCCTCTGGAAGAGTAGTCAGTGCTCTTAACCTCTGAGACATCTCTCCAGCCCCAGCCTGTTCACTTTCACACTCCTTCCGACTTCTCTCTAATTAACCATCTCGTCTTGGAATCTTTTATCTCCTGGCTATTCACCCATTATACCCACAGACCCTATTTTTTCTTATCTCTTTGCCTCCGACTCATTCATTTAGCTACATCACGCCTTGGGGGCGCCTTTGAAAATATTTTCCCCCATGATCTATTATGTTTAATGACACCTTCTCACTCCCCCAATTCACTATGTAATTCCAAGCTGGCCTTAAGTTGTAAGCTATCCTGCATCTCTATCGTTTTGCTTTAGTTGATAAGGTTTTTCTTATTACTGTTATCAGTTTTGCTTATTACTACTATTATTATTACAAAAACACTTTCTGAGGTGTCTTTGGCAAGGAATCTACGTTGTACTAACTTACAGCTCACCGATGCCTTCAAGCTCCAGCCCTCTTTCCCCTCATGTCCCATCCCACTCCCTTCACCTCTCACAGAAAACACAAGACTTTATCAAAGTATAAATTGATATTTTGTAGGAAATGCTTACAAAACATTGCCCAAACTCCCAACCCAGAAGCCCAGACGCGCCATCTCACACACCCTACCCGCTAAGGAGGGATGTGTAGTTCCCCTTCCACTGGGTAGGGGTTAAAAAGATTCAGTAGTCTTCTAGAGGAAATCTCTCACCCTGGGGTGGCAAGGCACACTTGCTTTAGGCTCTCTCCTCCAGCACTGGACCTGAGCTTCATGCTCTGGAGACAGGAACTGGGGTAGCGGGTGATGAGGAGAGTATGTGAACCCTGAGATTCCTGCCTGCAGGAGTGGGTGGAGATGGGGAGGTCCTACCTTCCACTGGGGGAGACCTCTCTTTTTCATCTCTGGGGAGGGTGGAAAGGGATCAGGTGAGTTTCTGCTGCCTGGAGGGCTCAGGTCTGAGCAACAGGGAACTCCTCATCCCATTCTGACACACTTGTGAGGACTCTTATTGCCTTGAGAACAAGTCCAAGGTCTTCTTTGGGACTGTGTGGGTGGTGGGCAGTGAGTGGCATGGTCAGAGGGTCACAGTCTTAAGAGTCCTTGAGGGGTCAGAGGTGGTCCACGCAAAAGGATTGATCCTCTGAGCTCCCTACCTCAGGAGATAAAATTCCCAGGTTTCCAGTCATGCAGGTTTGTCTGGGTTAGAAATCCTAAATTGGAGGTCCTGGAGGAGCCACTAAAGAAGAACAGGTGGATTGCAGAGGTGACAGCTGACCCTAGCTTGGCTGTAAGTCAGAGTGTTTTAGATCACTGGTAGAAAGCTGAGGGGTCAAGGGTGAAAGGTGAGAGGTCAGAGCCTCTATACCTTACACATACATGGCCCGTGATACGAAAAAGTCTTTGCTTTGGTAAGAATCAGAGGGGCTGGTGTAAGACAGGGCATCATAAATAGGGTTGATTTTATCCAGGAAGTCTTCATCCTCTTCATCGTCCTCCTCATCTTCAAGACCCAGGGAAACCCTCTCCACAACAGGGGGTCCTGGAGGCACCAGAAGGGAGGGTCCGAGGCCAGTGGCTCCCAGAAGCAGGGACCCTGACCGCTCTTCCAGGGTGGGCAGCTCATGATACCTAGGCATTTCCTAAACGTGGAGAACAAGCAAGGATCCAAGGTCACCTCAGTCCGCAGATTCCTTGCGTGACCTGCCCCTCGGCCAAAGATTCCTGCCATCTTTGCCCCAGGCCAGACAGACCCAACTGCCCCATTGTCATCCCGTCTCCCTGGATTGAGCTGCTTGGCTTGGCCAGCACTGACTTCCTCATCCGGTCAATCTTCCTCTGTCCCTGAACCCAAATTCTTACACAAGAACATTGATCTCTACTGTGCTACTACATTTCTTTCTTCCTTTCTTTTCTTTTTTTGAGACAGGGTCTCACTATGTAGCTCTGGTTGTCCTGGACCTCTCTATGGTAGACCAGAGCTCAGAGATCTGCTGGTCACTGTACCCAGCAATTCTTGGCTTTTGTTTTGTTTCAGATGGGGGGTCTCACTGTGTAGACCAGGCTGGCTTTACAGAGGCCACAGAGATCTTCAGAGTGCCAGAGTGCTGGAAATAAAGGCGTGACCATCAAACCTGGCTTTTTTTTTTTTTTAATGTGTATGTGCACATGCCATATGTGTGTTCAAGGAGTCTGAAGGAAGGCCTTGGAGCCCCTGAAGCTAGAGTTATGTAAGCTGTCCAACATGGATGCTGAGAACTGAACTCAGGTCTCTGGAAGAACGGCAAATGTTCTCTTTTTTTAAAATTTTATGTGAATTGATGTTTTGCCTGCATGTAAAACTGTGTAAGGGTGTCAGATCTTGGAATTACAGACAGCTGTGAGCTGCCATGTGGATGCTGGGAATCAAACCCAGGTCCTCCAGAAGAACAGTCAGTGCTCTTAACTGCTGAGCCATCTCTCCAGGCCCACAGCCTCTTTATAGAAGACTGGCCTTGAACATACATTGTAGCCACTGAACTCAAACTTCTGATTCCCCCTCCTTCTTTGTGACTGTATCTCTGTGTAGCCCTGACTGTTCTAGTGGACCAGGACCAGGTTGGCCTGGAACTCACAGCCTACCTCTGGCTCCTGAGTGTTAGAAGCACAGGTCTGGGGCCACAATTACAAAATGCTGGAAATTGAACCCAGGGTATTATGCATGTCGGAGCAAAAACTGTACCAACAAAGTTATAACCGAGCCTGCCCTCAATTGTACGGTCTGTTTGGAGACAAGATCTCAAGTAGCTCAGGATGTTCTTAAAGTCATTTGGTAGCCAGTAGCCAGGGATGGTGAACTCCTTGATCCTCATCTCCTTAGGATTTGGACAAGTGTGCACTATTGTGATCTGCTTGATTTTTTTTAAAGATTTATTTATTTATTATGTATACCGTATACAGAAGAAGGCACCAGATCTCATTATGGTTGTGAACTACCATGTGGTTGCTGGGAATTGAACTCAGCACCTCTGGATGATCAGTCAGTGTTCTTAGCCTCTGAACCATCTCTCCAGCCCCCTGAATTTTTTTTTTTTCTTTAAACACAAAGTCTCACTATGTAGCCTAGGTTGGGTTTAAACAGTAGTAATCCTGCCTCAGACTCCTAAGTACTGAGATTACAGGTGTATATATCCCAACACCCTGGCTTCAATCTTTTCTCTTGATTGTTGAAAATCTTTTCCAACACTCGAGAGAGAGAGAGAGAGAGAGAGAGAGAGAGAGAGAGAGAGAGAGAGAGAGTGTGTGTGTGTGTGTGTACACACACAGGCCAGAAAAGGGTATCTGATCCTCAAAGCTGGAATCAGGCATTTGCCTGGTATGTGACTCAGACAATTCAGATTACAGCGCTCTCTGGTCCTCGTGATGATAAGCACAGAACTGCCAAGTCATCAATCCTTTGGCTTGTCCTGGCTATTTTGAAACAAAGTCTCACTGGTTAGCTCACTCATGATAGCCTTGAACTCACCATAATTGGATGATTTCTTGGTGATTCTTCTGCCTCAGCTTCCAAAGTATCAGAATCACCAGCAGGAACTCCCAAACTCTGACCTCAATCTTTATTTAACCTTGAGTGCTAATCAGGTCTTTAAACCTCAAGATGCTTTGGCCTCCTTACTTGGTGGTATGTCTACTGCAGGCACAGCCCCAGGAGAACGAAGATGCTTTAAATTACTCCAGTCTACCCAGCCTCTTAACCCAGCCCTAAACCCACCCTAGTTTCCCCGGAGACTCCCACCTGATCAGCACAAGAGACACCTGCATCAAAGTATGGCGTCTTCACTGGGCTGTGCTCCGAGGGCCCCAGAGTGAAGAGTTGGGAGGGCTGTGGCATGACATAAGGGTAAGTCAGGACCCCCCATGATGGCCTTTCCCGGCTAGCCCTGTACCAGCCCAACAGCCCCCTTCCACGCTTGACCCCAGGCAGGAAAAGTGGGAAGGGGAACTTGGACTCTTAGAGAGACATCTCACCATCTCTGGTTCCTCCAGCTTGGCCTTGGGGGTTGGTGGCTTATAGGAGGGAGGTCCTTCCAGTCTGCAGGGGTCATGGATAGGTGTCAGTTAAAGGGAGATTAGTTAACACTCCGCACCCCACACACTTGTTTCTACTCCCACAGGAAACCTGGCCACTGGCTGGGTAAGTGTCTAACCATCCCTGCCCCGCCCTTGTGCTCTGAGGGGATCAAACTCAGTGAGATACGGCCTTGGCATCCCAGACCCTCTGGGAAGAATTCAAAGAATTCTCATTCGAAGAAGGAAAGAAGTGAACCAGGTGTGCTACAGACCTGTCATCTCAGCACTAAGGAGGGGCTCTGAGTTAAAGGCCAGCCTTGGCTACCTGAGGAGGTCCCAGCCAACCAGTGCTATGTAGTGGGTCCCTGTTTCAAAAACAAACCAAGATGGATGGAGCCTGGGGAATGTCAACCAGGGTTTTCCTCTGCTCTCTCTACATACAAACGTATGTTCAGTAACATATTAAACTTGTATCTACACACATAGATAAAAAACAAAATGGGCGGGCAAGACCAGTTAGTAAGTGAAGGACCTTGACACTAAGCCCCATGACTTGAGACCCAAATGGTAGAATAGAGACCCTTTGACCTCCAACTAGGTAGCATTCTCTCTCTCTCTCTCTCTCTCTCTCTCTCTCTCACACACACACACACACACACACAGGCTCACAATGAGCTAAACCTTTAAAAGGGTGCTGGAGAAATGGTTCAGTGGGCAAGAGCATTGTGCACACACACAAACACACACAGACAGACAGATACACATATACAAAAGAATTTTTTTTTTTCAGTTTTTCTGTTTTGTTTAAGACAGCATTTCTCTATCTATCTTTGCAGTCTTGGGACTCTGTAGCCCAGGCTGGCCTTCAACTCCAGGTAACCACCTGCCTCTGCCTCCTGAGTGCTGGGATTACTGTGATTAAGGGCATCACCACCACAGTCTAACTAAGAGATAAATTTTCAAAATGAAAACAAAACGAAAGAAAAATAAACAAGGCAAGCAAGATGGCTCAGCTGATAATGGTCTTGAAAACCTGAATTTGGGGATGGGGAGTTGTGGAGAAGAGAGAATGACCTGATGTGGTGGGAGGGGGAAGGGACCTTGAATAAGGATATACAAGGATAGAAAGTGTGACTTCTTTGAAAAAAAATTAAAAAAAAATCACAACAATGTAAACAATGAAATTTGACCTAATAAAAGTTACAACATAATTCTATTAATAAGGGAAGAAAAAAAAAAACCCGAATTTAATCGCTGGGCAGTGGTGGCATACACCTTTAATCCCAGCATTCTGGAGGCAGAGGCTGGCAGATATGTGAGTTGAAGAACAGCTTGGTCTACATAGCAAATTCCAAGACTACACAGAGAAACCCTGTCTCTAAAAATAAACAAGCAAAACCAAAAAGGGACCTCTGGCCTCCATACCCAGGACAAGGCCAAGGCAATGTATGCCCATGTGCACAAAAACATAATAATACTAATTTTATAAAATATAAACAATGAGCCAGGCATGGTGTATGCAGCTTCAATCCCAGAAGGCAGAGGCAGGAAGATCTCTGCAAGTTTGAGGTCATCCTGGTCCACGGTGTGGGACCCTGTCTCAAAGAAAATGAAGGGCGGGGCTGGAGAGATGGCTCAGCGGTTAAGAGCACCTTCTGCTCTTCCAGAGGACCCGGGTTCGATTCCCAGCACCCACATGGCAGCTAACAACTGTCTGTAGTTCCAGTTCCAGGCAAAACACCAAGGCAAATAAATAAATAAATAATAAATAAATAAAGTAAAAAAAAAAAAAAAAAAGAAGAAAGTAGACTCATACAGCAGAGCCATTTAGGAAGCATGGTTACTCATGCTTCTTGTGGGAGTTCAAGCTCAATGGGTTTGGGAGTAGGCCCAGAAATGGGAATGGACTGTTTGTGATAGTTTTGTGATAGGGCATCCCAAACTCGCCTTCAATTCTCAACCTTCCTGTCTTCTCCTCCAGAGATCTGGGACCACAAGTGTATAGCATCATCCCTGGTTCATGTGTACAGTTATTTAGCATGTGTGTGTGTGTGTGTGTGTGTTACACATGTTCTCAAGGGATGATGTGCATGCATGGAGAGGTCAAAGGGCACTTGTGGAAAGGCTCTTCCCGCTTCTGCTGTGTGGATTCCAGAGACTGAACTCAGAGCAAGAGCCTCTCCTGGCTGAACCATCTTGCTGGCCAATATCTTAATGTTCTTGAGGTTGTTTCTCATCAGCCTGTGTCATGGTTTGAATAAGAATGATCCCCATGGGCTTATATGCTTGTATGCTGGTTCCCCCGTTAATGGAAGTGTTGGGGACAGATTAGGAAGTGTCAGCTTGTTGGAGGAGGTGTATGTCACTGAAGTTTGTCATTTTGAGGCTTTAAAAGCTCACATTAGAATCGGTCTTGTTCTCTCTCTGCTTGCTGCCTAAGGATCAGGACAGAAGGTCTCTGATTTGGCTCTATTAACAGGCCTGTCTGCCGTCAACACTTCCGCCATGTTAATCATGGACTTACCCCTCCCTCAAAATTGTAAGCAAGCCCCCAATGAAATACTTCTTGGTCGCTGTGTTTCTTCACAGTAATAGTGAAGAAGTAACCAAGAAACTCTGGAATTCACCAAGTATGTTTGGCTACCTGTCTGGCCTGTGAGCCTCAGAAACCCTCCAGTCTGCTTCCTTAGGACTTGGGTTACAAGTCCTCAAGACTATTACTGCTCCCCAACATAGGATTTCTCTGTGTAGCCCTGGCTGTCCTTGAAATCAGAGTATCTGCGTTCCTCTGCCTCTCTCGAATGCTGGAGATTTAGAGTGTGCATCACCACCACCTGGCTGATGGATTTATTTATCTTTAATAAATATTGTAGAGCTTGGACTCAAGTTCTTACCAATTGGCTCATCTCCCTAGCTCCTGTTTTTTACTTGTTTATTACTGTTTTTAGAGTGTCCAGTGAAAGAGGGAACCTGACCTTGAACTTCTGATCCTCCTGCTTCTGTTCCAAATGCTGAGAACCAACATTTATCATTCCTTACGAGCTGAAGCTCATGGGAAGGTGGAGCAACAAGTTGGTAGGGGCCTGGGCTCTGATGAAATTTCAGAGACAGCATCTAATACCCATACTTAATGAGGGAGAGAAAAAATCTTCCCTCACCACCACATGTAAGATACCAGTCACTTATGGTAGTGTCTTTTTCTCACACCACCTTTATGATTTCCTTCCTCAGTCCCCACCCTGTGCTCCCCAACCCTGACGTTCCATCTTCCCGACCACGTCTCAGGACCCCATCACTCACTCTTCTTCCTCATCAGCCCCCTGAAGCCTCTGCTCCTTCCGCTGTTGCCGGCAGATGAGGATGCCCGTGGCAGCCACTGCAATGGCAATGATGGTGGCGATGATGCCTCCGATGATGCCGCCCGTGGCCCCTGCTCCCGCTGTGCTGAGTGACTCTGTCAGGACAAGGACAGCACCAGGGCTCATTATGAGGAACTCACAGCTGCTGCTTCCAGCCCTGTTCCTCAGATACCACATAGGCCAGGCTTTTTAAATAACTGTATTGAGACAGTGTCTCAATTTGCAGCTCGGATCTACTGGAACTCTCTTTGTATCCCAGGCTGAAGCCACCACACCTCTGCCTTCCTGCCTTGCTTTCTTTGGCTATACAGGAAACTAAATCCAGGGCCTCAAGCATGCTGGGTAAGTGCTCTGTGCCTGAGCACATCCTCTGCTTGTTCGCCCAACCATGTCTGGGGGCTTTACTTCGTTCAGCTGCCCTGTACTCTTGATTCAGGAACATCTCATCTGTTCCTGAATGTGGGAAGTGAACTAAACGCAAGGTCCCCACCCTCATGGAGCTGACATTCATTGCCCAGGGTCTTATGGTAGCCCCGGATAGCCTTGGACAACAGCAAACAAGCTGATACTATCTAATGTCAAGCTGGAGCTGGACACAATTGGGAGGGGGATAAGGAAGTGACAGAATGCTGGACCCACAAAGCCAGGAAGACAGGGCTTATCAATAAAGGGGCATTTTGAGTCCTCTGGGTGTACTGCACGGAAAGAGTCAGTGCAAAGGAACTGGGAAGGCCGCGGAGTATTTTTTTAAGCAACAAAGGAGAGCTGGTTGTGACAGTTTAGAAGCACCTAGAGTTTCAACACTCAAGAGACTGAAGCAGGAGGATTGCTGAGCATATGAATCCAGTCCGGGCTACACAGTGACTTCCAGGACAGTCAGAGCCCCATAGCCAAGACTGTTTTCAAAAACAAAAACATGACCCCTCACACACAAGAGGAAGCACCAGGGAGAGGTTCAAGTTCAACCTTGGCAGTGAGCATTTGAGGACGGTCTTGTAAAAACAAAAGACAGCAAGGAGACTGTGGTTCTGGGCCAGAGCAAAGAGAGAGGAAGGATGTGGAGGATAGGCTGAGCTGTCAGGAGCAGAACTCCTAATTATTATGGCAACGTCATATTTTCTGGCCCATCAACAGAGCTCACACAGCTTCCCATTCCCAGGCAGAATTCCTGGAGCAAGAAACCGTTTCCACAGTAGATCTGTAGCCCTGGGGTGGACACATAGCCGGCGTGTGAGAGGGGACCTGTGTGTAGACAGAAATGAGGCATATGGCTCACCCTGTCTTCTATGGCTGAGAAGGTGGGCCCCCACCACAAACACCCAAAATAGACAAGGATGCAAAACTTTAGAGGTGTAGCCAGTTAGTGTGCTTCCCAAACTCGGAAAGGAAATTGTCCAGGGAACAGTTAACATCCGCTCTCCTGCTGGGCATCCTCTAGAAGGTTCCAGCATTCCAGCAAGCGTGCTAGGGTGTATGTGTGAGAAAGCTAGCTAACGTTAGCACACTGCACAAGGCCATCCCAAACACTCAGTCCTTCCTGTCATTGTTATTGGCTGGCCACATTCCCACAGGACAGGATGGGGCTCTGGGATCTGTCCCCAGCATGGCAGACACAGGCTTGGCATTCTGGGATCTATGACTACTGTTTGAGGAAGTGCAGCTCCGCCCACCTGGACGGTGTCATCTGATCCCAATATCCCAAGGGCCTCAGATGTGGGGAGAGATGAGTTCAGCTCCTTCTTCAAGGGGCAGATGCTTCAGAACCCACAGAGTCAAGACTGCTAGCTGGGGGAGCATGCTGTCTGTGCATACATATGTGTGTGCATGTTGTGTGTGTGGTATATCTGTGTTGTGTATGTGGTATGGGGGTGATGAAGTATGTCAGAATTGCTGATAACTCCCGCCAGACCAAACCCTGCTTGGAGGGTGAGAGACAGCCACATAGGACAGGCCCATCTTGGTATCATCAAAACCTGGCCTCAAGGACCTTAAATACAGATAGAAACAGCTTTCTATACCCAGGACCCTCCACAACAGAGAAAGGAGACCTGTGTGGGCCCCCCCTACCCCACAGAACATTAGAATTCAAAATCAGGGGCTGGAGAGATGGCTCAGCGGTTAAGAGCACTGTCTGCTCTTCCAGAGGACCCGGGTTCGATTCCCAGCACCCACATGGCAGCTAACAACTGTCTGTAGTTCCAGTTCCAGGCAAACACCAAGGCAAATAATTAAATAAATAAATAAAAATGTT
>PVIH01019130.1:0-36310 GCA_004025045.1 Sigmodon hispidus | reverse complement strand
TACCTAAATATAATAAAGGCGATTTACAAGAAGCCAACAGCCAGTATCAAACTTAATGGAGAAAAACTCAAAGAAATCCCACTAAAGTCAGGAACTAGACAAGGATGTCCTCTCTCCCCTTATCTATTCAATATAGTTCTCGAAGTTTTAGCTAAAGCAATAAGGGAACGAAAAGAGATTAAGGGGATACAAATTGGAAGAGAAGAAGTGAAGCTATCTCTATTTGCAGATGATATGATTGTATACATAAGTGACCAACAAAATTCATCCAAGGAACTGCTACAACTGATAAACACCTTCAGCAGTGTAGCAGGTTACAAGATTAACTCAAAGAAATCAGTAGCCCTTCTATACACTAAAAATAGAAGAGCTGAAAAAGAAATAAAGGAAACATTACCCTTCATTATAGCAGCAAATAGTATTAAATACCTTGGAGTAACTATAACCAAAAAACTAACAGATCTATTTGACAAAAATTTTAAATCACTGAAGAAAGATATTGAAGAGGATATCAGAAAATGGAAAGCTCTCCCATGTTCCGGGATTGGTAGGATCAACATAGTAAAAATGGCAATTCTACCAAAGGCAATCTACAGATTCAATGCACTGCCCATCAAAATCCCAACACAGTATTTTTTGGAGCTTGAAAGAACAATACTCAATTTCATTTGGAATTACAGGAAAGCCAGGTTTGCCAAAACAATTTTACTCAACAAAAGAACCTCAGGAGGTATCACCATCCCTGACTTCAAGTTATACTATAGAGCTACAGTAATAAAAACAGCCTGGTACTGACATAAAAACAGACTTGTGGATCAATGGAATAGAATTGAGGATCCAGACATTAACCCAAAAACCTATGAACACCTGATCTTCGACAAAGAGGCCCAAAATATTCAATGGAAAAAAGATAGTATATTTAACAAATGGTGTTGGCATAGCTGGATGGAAGTGTGTAGAAAAATGCAGATAGATCTGAGCCTGTCACCCTGCACATAACTCAAATTCAAGTGGATCAAAGACCTCAACATAAACCCAGCCACTTTAAACTTGATAGAAAAGAAAGTGGGAAATACACTTCTGTGTATTGGCACAGGTGACCACTTCCTAAATATAACACCAGTAGCACAGACATTAAGACCAACAATCAGTAAGTGGGATCTCCTGAAGCTAAGAAGCTTCTGTAAAGCCAAGGACACTGTCAATAGGACAAAATGACAGCCTACAGAATGGGAAAAGATCTTCACCAACCCTACAAGTGATAGAGGACTGATCTCTAAGATATATAAAGAACTCAAGAATCTAGAGCCCAAAACCTTGAATAATCCAATCAAAAAATGGGGTTCAGATCTAAAAAGGGAATTCTCAGCAGAAGAATTAGGAATTGCTGAAAGGCACCTGAAAAAGTACTCATCATCTTTAGCCATCGGAGAAATGCAAATCAAAACAACTTTGAGATACCATCTGACACCTGTTAGATTAGCTAAGATAAAAGACACAGAGGACAGCCTATGCTGGAGAGGATGCTGAGCAAGGGGAACACTCCTCCATTGTTGGTGGAAGTGTAAGCTTGTTCAGCCACTTTGGAATTCAGTATGGCGGTTTCTCAGAAAACTGATATTCAGTCTCCCCAAGGACCCAGCAATACCACTTCTGGGTGTATACCCTAAAGATGCACAGTTACACTCCAATGGCATTAGCTCAACTATGTTCATAGCAGCATTATTTGTAATAGCAGGAACCTGGAAACAACCTAGATGTCCCTCAACTGAAGAATGGATTAACAAACTGTGGTACATCTACACAATAGAGTACTACACAGCAGTAAGAAAAAATGATATCCTAAAATTTGCAGGCAAATGGATGGACTTGGAGAATATCCTCCTGAGTGAGGTATCACAAACTCAGAAAGATAAGTAGGGGATGTACTCACTCATTAGTGGACTGTAAACAAAGAAACAAACAAGCAAGTAAAAAGCAAAGCACAACCAAGCTGCAAATCACAACCACTGAACAGCTTGGAACAGAAACACCCTGGACTGACTCCTTGGATCCCACTTCCCCTAGAGGAACACCGACTCACTCTTGAGGTAGGAGAGAGAAAATTGGATCTGCCAGGAGTGGAAACTGAACTAAGCAATATTGGGGCAGTGGGACCATGGGACTGCCTGCTGCCTGCCCAGGGAGGGGATGGGGATTTGTGGAGAAGAAAGAATGACCTGATGTGGTGGGAGGGGGAAGGGACCTTGAATAAGGATATACAAGGTTAGAAAGTGTGACTTCTTTGTTCATAATAATAATAATAATAATGATAAAAGTTATACTAAAAAAAGAATAATTTATAACAATATTTTACTAATGTTTGATTCAATAATCTATATTTATAACGTTTAACTAATAATTTATATGATTAATAAGCTATAATTATAATAAGTATTAATTTTTATTTGTAATCCTAAATTAATAATTTACATGATGTCAAGCTGAGACTAGTACAAATACCCTATACATATAGTTGTTATTTTTCACATATTTATTTTTAATAAATTACTCTCAAACAGAAGTATATAACCTCTCAAAATTTATACTTTATATGACTCACCAACCTCTCTCTACATCAATTTTAGCTTACATCATGTTAAAACTCAATGCCATTCTCATTCATCATCTGCTCATTCCATCATACTTCAATAAACATGTCAAATGAAGGAAAATTTATATTTCTTATTAAAGTAACAAGATATCATTATACATTAGGACAATAAAAATATTGTATAATATATATTCAGAAACTTTGTTTTGTTAAGTACAATTTTCTCCATTTTTAGACTCAGCTTGTATAACTTTTTAAAGAAAGAGAGGAAATGCAGGTAGGACTATAGAAAATAAAAGATCACATCAAAAATCACCAGGAAATAGTTTGCCTCTCTTATTTTTCTGAAGTCTGAAACAATCCCCAGCATCTTCATTGCTGAAAACTAATGAGTCAAGTAACATAATTCATAGCGAATAGTTTTGTAATTTCTGAACCAAAGCTCGTTTTCCAATATTGTTATGTAAAGAGCATTGAGGAAGGGCAGCTGGGTGTATTGTGTTCCTGGGAACAGTGATGTTCGGGTGTGAAGGTGGAGGGGACAGGGCAGAGGAATGTTTAGTGTGTGGGCTCAAGTGAGGGCGGAGCTGCAGAGCTGAGTCAAGTCTGTCCCGGGAGCCGGCAGGCCTTGCAGGGGTGTGTTCTGTGTAAGTCCCGCCAGGGGGCGCGCAGGCCTTTGGTTAAAGTGTCAGAGCAATTAAGGCCGCCTCGGGAGACTACGTCATCCTTGGTTCGCTACAATAGAAGTTATTTCAACGTTTACTCTTGCCGGTGCTGGTGGCGCAGGCCGGTAGGATATGCTGAAGAGGCAGAGGCAGGTGGATCTGAGTTCGATGACAGCCTGGTCTACACATTTTTTATCATTGTTCTTCCCAAACACAAAACCACACATCCCCATCCGGGACTCCAGGATGTTGTATTACCAGACTCTGCACTTACTTTGCTTGCCGGGGGCCAAGCTGGATACTTTGCTTTTTAACACATACTTAAGGTAGGATCCCCTCTCTCAGCTATACCGTCAATTTTTTTCTCCTATGTACCTACATATATTGGGAGGACCCTTCCCACCTGAACCCCCCAAAATACTTCTGGCCAAAAATGAGATGCATATTTATTCACAAGGAAGTCTCTTGATTTCTTTCAGCACACGGTGTACATTACTCAGAGGAACATTTGAAAAATGGAAGAACTCAAAATTTGGCGTCCGATATAACTTCTTTGATCCAGTAGAAAAAAATGGACTGACCTTATCCAGTAGGGATCTCAGAAAATATTAAGGAGGTGAAGCCGCCCCTCCTTTTCGTCACCATGGATACATCCACAGGGAGCAAGAGTAAGTGACTGAAAACACACGGAGAGCCAAGCAGAAGGGGAGAGAGATAAAATTCTTAACCCACACCTTACACCCCAGTCCATCAGCCTCACAAATGACCTTGGGGCAGGATCTCAGGAAAGAAAGGCTTTGCAAGTTTATCTTGTCCGGTCCTTGTCCTCAAGGAGGAGGAGAAGGTGAGCCCTTTCCTTCTCCCAGACAGGCAGAGAAGTAAAACACGAAGAAGGCAGCCTAGAGAGAAAACCACAGAAAATAAATCTTCGAACGGGGATCGCTGGGCCGAGTGAGTTTGTCTGGAGAAGTTCACCTTCTGGGGAGGCCCAATGAACCTCATGAGGATATTTATGTTCATCTAGGAGCCTTGGCATCCCCTAGAGTCATGACTATGAATCGTCTGTCCTGTGAGGTGTGACATTTCTCAGTTCAATCTCGAAAAAATAAGGGATAGAAAAAAAAGTTAAAGACAAAATGTAAAGGACAAAGACCTTGCCAGTTTCCACCCAATGTATTACTAGGGAACATAGAGTATCTTTGGTATGTTCTTAATTTTTCTTTTTCTTTTTGTTTTGTTTTAAATTAAAAATTTAAAAAATGGGCTAAGAGGGAAACATGAGGACTATTTCATTGAC
Source organism: Sigmodon hispidus (assembly GCA_004025045.1). Lineage (NCBI taxonomy): Eukaryota > Metazoa > Chordata > Mammalia > Rodentia > Cricetidae > Sigmodon > Sigmodon hispidus. The sequence goes on along the minus strand of PVIH01019130.1, from coordinate 31,755 downwards.
ATTTGAGAAAGGGAGAACATTGCAAAGGAGTAGGCAGATCAGGGGGAGGGAACTTTCCAGCACAGAGGACAGCTGTCTCTAAGGGCTGACTTAGAGATCAGGGAAGCAGTCAGGCAATGGAAGTCAGCCTGGGGCAGGAGGGCTTTGCAATGTATCTGTAATGAACTGCATTAGGGGAGGGGATCCTAGCTGTGTTCATGCTTCTGTCTCTCAGTTTCTTGTGTTTTCAAGTGTCTGTCGTGTGGTTTTTCACCTCTTCAAAGAGAGTGAGCTGTTCCTTTTTCTTCCTGTGTTCTCATAGTTGTTCCTGTTTTTCTATCATACCTCATAACGAGCAGTTTTCTAATCCAGAAAGCATGGCCTTATCTTCTTTCCTCATATCTTTGATCTGTTGGGAGCATGGCACAAAGGTCCATGAACCCACGGGTTGTCAGAGAAACCCAAAAAGGTAAGCATACAAGAATGGCAAAGGTGGAAACCCTGCTCTTACATCCAGAAAGCTGAGAATTGGAAGTGACAAACAGCCTGGTGATCTGTGTCATCTGTTGGGACAGGCCATATCAAGCTCTTACAACTAAAACCAGAGGTAGTTAGTAATCTGAATGATCCTGAAAGTCAGAGGCTCCCCCAGGCTCCCACAAGCAGAATGAGGTGCCTTAAAACCCATGAAAAGGGGAGTCCCTGTTAATTCTTTAAGAAATTGAAGAGACGAAATTCTCTGCCTGAGATATCTTGTCGAGATGGGCTGACTGACTCCAGAGCATGGTGACTTCCAATTCAGCCAGGTACGCTGAGGACTGGCTCTGCTTTACCTGACCAGAACCCAGAGGTCTCTCTGGCTGCTTAATATTTATTTAAAGCCAGACACTCACTAGATATTGCCTGGTCAGATTACATATCCACCTAAAGAGGGGCTCTGTGTTTTAGCAAAACATTTTTGTTATACTGTCCTTTTCATCAAGAAAATTAAGATCGCTTCCCCATCCCCATTCAGGCCACTTTGGCACAGAAATCTCAGTCACTCAGATTGCTCATATATTTGTGATTACTAAACCTTCATATTTTAGACTTATACTTTTATACAACATAACAAGAATTTTAAAACATCTAACAGGCCTGGCATGGATTTGAAAAGGAAAAGCAGAATAAGTTGGAATCAATAAAGTTTTTAAAATTTTTTGTTCTTGATAATGGGATTTTAAAAAGAAACATAATTACATGTTTCTTAAATCCCCTCTGTAGCAAAACACTGGCTTTATATAAGAAAGTTCTAGTGATCTTGATGTATTCTGATGACTTCAAAAGACCCAACCCCTGTTTGGGTATGACTAGGTGAGATAGAGACCAAAAAGACAGAGTAAATGGCGTATTTAGTTCCTATGCTCTCTTAAAAAAACCCTGAACATCTCCATACAAAGTTCCAAATCTCCTAAAATCAATCTTTATGTCTATAAGTCCTTTCTCTTCCCCTAATAAATATTAACACTCATATAAGATATCATATGCAAATAATTATGGTGCCATTTGGTGCCCCATGTTGGGCTCCAACTGTTGTCAATACATTTTTGACTTTGTTTGGCTGGAGGATTCACTGTCTGTGGAGGCTATTATTTTTGATAAATGGGTTAGACTTTTATATTGATTTGCTTATATTTTAGGTATATTACTAGCTAGTTTTTCATTTTATTTTAAATTCATTTCGCCACGTGGCAGTGGCCCATGGATTACATTTATAATCTTATATATATGTATATATATATATATATTTATTTTTGGGTGGCTGGATGGAGTTTGTTTGACTTTATACTTTCTTTAACTGTCTCACCTCTGATTTTTTTGTTTATCTTTAAGTTGCTCTGCACAAGCCAAAACACCTGTTTTATTCACAGAATAATATATTTTTATATATATAAAACACACTCATGACACCATGCAGAGGCCAAAAAGAGTTTAAACAAAAAGACAGTAAGAATTAGATTGTTTTGAAATTTTTCACCTAACATTATTTTTGGTACAACCTGAGAATCTGTTACATCAAATTGCCTACAAAATGTAGTAAAAACTAAAACCTTGAGCAAGTTCTTCCTTGTGAAACTGTTGTACTTTGTGATCATTCAGGATTTTGTTTCATTTACAGTATGAGATGAATAGTCATTCATGCTCACATGGACAAAACCAACTGATTCCCCCTTCCTGCCTCTACGATTGTTTTTTAGTTCCTTCTGAATATCCTGTTCCTAGTAAAGAGGTCTTCTAAGGCTTAGAACTAAAATTGTCCTAAATTTTAAAGATCCTAAATCTTAAATGAAAGCCTTGTTTAAATCTTTAAAAGTTTGGGGCTATAGAGATGACTTAGAGGTTAAGAGCAAAGACTGCTGTTTCAGAGGGCCGGGGTTCAATTCCTAGCAACCCCACGTGGCAGCTCACAACTTTCTGTAGTTCCATTTTCCAGTTCCAAACAAACACCAAGGCAAATACAATAAATAAAGTTTAAAAAAAGATCTTTAATAGTTAATGATCCTGTGCTTTATTGAAAGCATTGGTTTATATTACACAGACAGAAATGTTATACAGTCTTTCAAACATTCAGTGCGTAATTCTTAATAAATGGACTTCAACTTGATGTCTGAAAATACAGCTGTATACGTTTATTATTTTATTGTTCTTAAGAAGTTGGCATTCTTATTTTCACATTTTTGCAGGTGAAAAGCATCAAGGACAATCTCCCACAGTTGTCTCCTCTGAGTCTCCTGTTAAGATTTACTGCTGCTATGTTGTGATCATCATCCTCATTGTAGCTGTAACTGTACTTTCTATTTCTTTGTCAGGTAAGTGATTCATTCTCCTAATTCTGTGGCCTTCTGTCCACATTTACATTGTCAGTTATACTGACTGACCACTGTGAGACAGGCACTGTGGGGAGGTCTCTAGAGAAAACACTTTTCTCGGGGAACTTAGGGTCTAACAGGTAGGTAGATGCAAAGAAGGAACAGCACAGGCTGTGGTGTACACAGGAAGACAGACTCAACATCTCTGCGCAGATGACATTCAGCACCTTCTAGAGAGAGATGCAGGAGACATATTTCTACTTGGAGGAATTATTCAAGATAGGGAACAAGAAAAACAACACCCCAAAGTGGAACCTAAAGGAAGTGTGAAGATCAAGAAGAGTAATATGGTCAGAAAGAAACAGCACCTCCATCTATTATCCATGGTTTTATCATTTGGAAGTATTCAATGAAAGGTTTTTGGCGTGATCAGTTATAGAATTTTAGTACAACAGTGTAATAAATGTCTTCTACTGTGGGGAATCCTCTTTCCCTAGCAATTTATTGGCCACCAGATTGAGGGTGGAGAGATGCAGAAGGGGTGACAGAAAGCTTTGTATGCAGTCCATGAGCATGGATGAAGCACAGACTTAGGTGAATCAGCTCAACTTGATTCCAGAGTATAAGTAATACATAGGATTGGGAGCCAGGGGACAAACCCTAATTTGTATTAAGTGGCATACTCCTAGCACAAGGCTTGGTATGTGGCAATAGGATCCTATAGTAGAACTCCTAGCAAGTCTTTGTAACATGGATCTGTATCAAGGATGAAGTTAAATATGAATCAGGAATCCAGTTTTAGAGAAAGGCATCTGGTTTACAGACAAGTCAGTCCTCCAGGCCCAAAGACAATCTCCAGATAATGCTTGGTCGGAAGGAAGAAGCTTATTGTAGAGGAAGGGAGTTCCATATTGTTGAGCTCAGTGTGAAAGCTGATAGGCTATGATAGACTGTAACCTCTACATAGCTAGCAATGTATTCCAATATATGAACAATTTCTTAGTGCAACAGTTTCACACTGTGTAACCTGCCTTTCCAATAGTCTTCACTGTTATCACAATTATCAGTCTGACTGTCAAAGCAGGTGTCAATGTAGAGTGGTTGTTTCTATAGCAACTCCTATTGCAATGAACAATCAAAGCACAAAAAGTAGTGATGATCTAGAGAATCATTCCCTGGGAGTCCCATTTACAGTGAACATCTGAGACAGATTGGGGCATAGGTCCAACCAGGGATGTCTTTAAATAAAGGACCATCATGCTAAGAAGAGGATTACTACAGAGCAGTTAGCAAATCTACAGTCAAATGTACACCTCACAGATGAGCTTGGTATGGAATGTCAATGCTTGTTATAATTTATTTTATTGTACAATTTTTAGAAAGAAAAACAGAACTGGTCTCAATCAAAAATACCTATGCTGCTTGCCCAAGAGACTGGATTGGATTTGGGAGTAAATGTTTTTACTTTTCTGAAAACACAAGTAACTGGACATCCAGCCAGACTCTCTGCAAGGAACAAGAGGCCCAGCTTGCTCGTTTTGACAGCTTGGAGGATCTGGTAAGAACTGATCAAGACTTGGTTTGTCATTTGTTCGGTTAAATATTTACTGCCTTGAGATAGGGTGGTTAAAGATGAAGTCTGGGGAAGAATCCCACCCCATGCTGATGGAGACATGATGAACATGTACATGTGTTGTGTTTGCTGATAGTAAAACTTCTGCATGGATCCTTAAGACATTCAAGATGCATTTTCTCATGTAGTATTCATAGTCAGTCTAGAAAGTCAGATATGGCATTTTACTGAGATATATGGTGGTCATGAGCATTTTCTCCAAGCTAGCATTTGTTGCATTCTGAAGATGTCAGCTGTTATTAAATGCAAGTGGAATTTTAATCAGAACTGTCCTACACTCTCAGGGATATGGCATTAAAATTTAATTCAAATGAGGTACTTAAGAATTATAAATGTCAACTCAATCCACAGGTATCTGAGGGCTATTAGCACTCCAAAGTCTGTCACTCAGTTACACTCTCCTGTCATCTAAACCAGAAGCTATGGATGGGGAAACTCAAGGCTCATCTGAAACAGAGAGACCCATATATCCATTTTCTGTGTTTTATGACAGAAATTCCTGAGGAGATACAAAGGAACTTCTGACGACTGAATCAACCTGCATAGAGAGTCAACAGAGCACCCTTGGAGATGGACAAACAACACTGAATATAACAGCTTGTATGTTTTCAAACCACTTTTCCTTCTATTGTGATCGTTTGCTGTGTATGTATGAGCTGTGGTTATAAAAGGTAAAAGGCTGTGTCATGTGAAGCCAACTGTACTGCCTCTGAAGTATATATATAGGCCATGATTTTTAAAACCTTTACTTAGTATGATTTTACTTAAAACCTTTATCATAATGATAGCATCTGGAGTAAATATTGTTTGTTCCTTCGCACATTTAAATTTTTTTTTGATAAGAGCCCTGCATGGAATGTAGACAGAACCTCAGATGGTCAATTAGGCCTCTGAAACTTCAGGAAGCTGCTGCGGAAGTACAATCCTGAGGCTCATCACACTGCTGTTTGCATGACTGCATGTGCTCATAGAATCAGAGCCTCCAAGAGCATTGGAAATCTCTAAAGTCTGTAATTAGAGAGCACCCAGATAGTTCTTAGATGTGAGCCTAGCTGTTTTGAATCAAGTCAATATCCTGGAATTGTAGGTCACAGAACCAGGCCTTTCTGTCATTACACAAATTTAGTAATTTACTAAGAAATGAGTTTAAAGAATATGTACAATGATTTAAAACTGAATTGAAAATCACCCTCAGTGATGCCACTCATCGCTGTAGTTCATTTGAACTTGGCAGCAGCAGCTACCAGTCAAATGCTTTGTACATGCATTACAGATTTCAACATGGATGAATGACAAAGGTGGTCATTAAATAAAACCCTGTGGTTTTAAAGCAGAGTTGGTACAAAACTACTGCAGATGGTCCCTCCTGGACTCTGCCATTCTTTGATTCACATTACAAACAAGCAGTGAAGATGGACAGGATTTCATTGCAGGCGTGAATGCAGTTCTGGGCTTGCAGATTTGCTGTTTTTGGTTTATTTTCAGGGTTTCCATCAGAGGAGTGGGAGAACGTGCCTACCTGAATGACAACGGGATCAGCAGTGCCAGGGTCTATGCAGACAGCAGATGGATCTGTAGCAAGCCCCAGAGCTATACACTTCAGTGCCAGAATTCTTTTCTTCCTCTATAGTTTTTGCCAAGGGATGCTTTAGAACCTGTATTTGTCAAGGCTGTTATCAATGGTACTGTGAAAACCATCTTGGAGAACTGCATAATAGGGGTTTAGAAGATGAGTCTTAAATAGGTGTTGAGACTCATACCCTAACCCCACTTTCATAATATGAAGTTTTTGTGTAGACAGTTCTCTCTAGTGGAATTCAGGTGTTACTTGGGAAGTTTGGAGGTGTATCCCTGGGGTATCAAGACCTGGAATTTGGCATGGCCACTGAGACCTGGGGCACACTGACCTTCCTTCCTGTTTTGTTCCTGCATTCTTGGGATGTGGATCAGCAGCCCACTATGGGGCAGCTTCTCTTTTCAAGAATTGTATTAAGGTTCAATTCATATCATGAGTGTTTATTTACTCCTTGATAAATATTAGTCTTTTATTTTACATATTGCAAGTGAATAATTCTGCAATATCTGGTGCCAATGTGTGTTTAATGCTAGCCCCAGGTCTGGGACAGGCTTGGTCAGGTCGTAAGCACCACGAGGAATTTAAAAGGTGTCCCCAGCTCTGACACTTGCATCTGCAGTTTTGGCTCCATGTTTGTCCCTGACTACATGAGAGATCAAGGGCCAATCACGTGGCTTAGGTCTTGGTGCTTATCAGTTCTAAGATAGATTAGAATTCAATTCAATCTCCTCTGTTCTCAAAGGGCATAATTTCTTCAGGGGGAAAGGTTGCAATGGGTTCCCCTTCTCTCCATGGCTTGCCGGCTGGTGAAACACTTTCTCTGCCACTGCCCAGGCCTCCTCATTTCCTGTCTGTGCTCTACCTCAATAAGGCTATGGGCCTGGCCACCCCCCTAACCCTGCGGCATTCCCATGGCCCAGCAAGGGTCTGTTGGCAATGACAAATAGCATGTCTTTAATGCATGTTCCTAGTACATTGTTCTGATTTTGTGAGAAATTGCCTCTCATAAGGTTATTTTCCTAGAAAGTCAAATTTTGAATTTCTGCATGGACTACATTGGGTGATGACTATGACATCTGCTGTCTACACTTCCCTATTAATTACATCTAGTCCGAGGAAGTTGTATAATTTCATATATAATTTTCAGTCAAAATGGCAGACAATACAACTTCCCAAGAATTTAGAAACTTTATTACTGCTATGATTGAGATTTTCTTACATAATTATGTTTTTGAAGGCTTCATGCTGTAAGTCCTTTTACATTTTGGCTTGATTCTATATTGTATGTTTCAAAAAAAATTGCCTGATACTTATTCTAAATATAAGACTATAATTAGCATGATGGAAGACTTGAAGTCTAAGAAAGAACAAATGCTATCTAAAGTGTGTATTGTGGAAATTACAAATGATAAATTGGCATGCAAAGTTAATTTTTTGGAAATTGGTTACAACAATTTTACAGATAGATCTTCTTCCTTGGACATAAATATTAAGACTGTACAAGAGATTGTAGAATTTATGTTAATGATGAAAATAGGAAACTTAATAATTTCATGGAATCATATATTAATGATGAAAATAAGAAACTTATTAATTTCATGGAATCATATGTTAATGATGAAAATAAGAAACTTATTATTCCTATGAAATCATTAGAAAGATTGGCTATTCTATCAAGTTCAGAGTGACTGGTTTCACGTTGAGGTCTTTGATCCACTTGGATTTGAGTTTTCTACAGGGTAACAGGTTTGGATCTATTTTTATTTTTCTACACAATACCAATCAGCTATGCTAAGACCATTTGTTAAAGATACTATCTTTTTTCCATTGAATATTCTAGGCCTCTTTGTCAAATATCTGGTGTTCATAGGTTTTTGGGTTAAGGCCCAAATCCTCAATTCTATTCCATTGATCCACAAGTCTGTTTTATGCCAGTACTAGGCTGTTTTTATTAGTGTAGCTCTATAGTAAAACTTGAAGTCAGGGGTGGTGATGCCTCCTGAGGTTCTTTTGTTGAGCAAAATTGTTTGGGTAATCCTGGCTTTCCTGTTATTTCAAATGAAGTCGAGTATTGTTCTTTTTTTATTATGAATAAAGAAGTCACATTTTCCATCTGTGTATATCCTAATTCAAGGTTCCTTCCTCCTCCTACCACATCAGGTAACTCTCTCTAATTCCCATCTCCCCATCTCCTTCGCAGCATGGGCATGAAGTCTCAATGTCCCAAGGTCCCAATATTACTCAGTTCAGCCTCCACTCCTGGCAGATCCAGTTTTCTCCCCCCAACATCCAGACTGAGTCAGGTGTTCCTGTAGGGGGAGTGGGATCCAAGTTGTCAGTCCAAGGTGTTTCAGATCCCAAGCTGTTCAGTGGTTGTGGTTTGCAGCTTGGACATGCTTTGCTTTTTGCTTTTTGTTGTTGTTGTTGTTGTTGTTTAGAGTCCACTAATGAGTGAGTACATCCCCTGCATATCTTTCTGGGTTTGAGATACCTCGCTCAGGAGAATATTCTCCAAATCCATACATTTGCCTGCAAATTTAGGATATTAGTTTTTCTTACTGCTGAGTAGTACTCCATTGTGTAGATGTACCACACTTTGTTAATCTATTCTCAGTTGAGGGGCATCTAGGTTGTTTCCAGGTTCTTGCTATTAGAAGTAATGGTGCTATGAACATAGTTGAGCTAATGCCTTGCGTCTTTAGGGTATACACTCAGAAGTGGTGGTAATGCTGGATCCTTGGGAGATTGATTCCCAATTTTCTGAGAAACTCCATACTGTGTCCAGGACTCATATGTGTAATGCATTGACATAGTAGTCAAAGTTTAAGATTATTATCACACATGTGTGACTAAATCTATGTATATAAAACATGTAAGAATGGTGTCTGATGGATGGGTTTTAATCTGGCAGCACTCACAGGGTACTGAGAATTATATGACTTGTTGAACTGCAGGGCAGCTCCCTTAAGTCCTAGGTGTAGCAAACTCCATTGGTGCTTTTCCCACTGTTCCCCAGGCCAGCTGACCACATTCATTCACACCTGAGCCTGCACCCACAGGGAGGTCATTGTTCACAGGATCAAGAAATTGTTTCCATCAAGTGAGACTTTGGTTTCTGCCCTGCCACCTGTATGATGTTATTGTAGTTTGACCTTTATTAAATTTACCCTGCCTTACTTTCTAGGAGAGGGTACATTCTGGCCTGAGTTGACTCTCCACCTCCAGCTAAACAAGACTCTTAATTTCATCTTCACAAAGTGACATTCTTCTATGTCTCCCTGAATGTATATATTCCCCCAGATCCTTTTTCCCAACTGACTCAGGATTTGCTGACAATGTAGATATGGACAGAATTCTACAGAATTTGCAAAATAACTCACTTTCCAGACAAAGAAACAAAAAAAAAAATGCAATTATATCTACAAGGAGAACCATGATCACTATATTGCGGCAGTGGCCCCTTACAGGGAGATGTGGGCTAGATGATTCTGACACACTTTCCTTGGATCCTTTCACCTGCAAAATATGAACATAAGAATATTAATCTGCTGGGAGTGCAAGCTAAACTAAGCCACACTGGGACCTTGGGACCTCCTACCTTTCCTGGGGAAGAGATAAAGTGATGTGGAGAAGAGAAAGTGACTGGAAGGGGCGGGATGGTGAAGGGAGTTTGAACAAGTGTATACATGGATAAAAAAAATGAGTTTATTCATAATAAAAATGCCTGTTGACAGCAAAAAAGAATATTAATCTCTAGAATTTCTAAAGAAAAATAAAGATGTCCCCCCCCATAACCCCATTCTGTATTTGTGTTGTACTGAAAACCCCTTTTGAAGAAGGCCCTAGTCTATAAAGGTTGCCCATGGTATAAAGAGGATGGAAACAGAAATTTGTCCAGGAAGTCTCTCAGTTGCTGAATTAAGGGTAAACCATGAAAGAACTAGAAACAAAAGGAGTGAGGATCACAGTGAAAAGTAACAAAGCAACACTAATTAGCTAAATTTGGCTTCATTAAAACTGTTCTAGATAAAGGGAGTGAAAAACATAAAAAATTATACCAGTGTAATTAGACATATTAGTGGATAAGAGTAAAAATAGAAATAGCTCAATTAACACAACAACATTATGTGAGAACTAAGAATTAAGGGCATTTTCTCAACTCTACAAGAATTATCAATTAAAAACAGAATAATAAATCCTACTCCAGTCTGCTTCTTTCCCAATGAGGCACTTATGAAAGCTTTCGCAGCAGTCTGGAGCAAGAGTTACAACAAATTGATTTTCAGAGGAGGTTCTCTCTAGGGCAAAGACATAGGGTCATGTAGGTGATGAATGGTTAAGCAATTAGGTCACAGGTCCAATCCCTAGCAAGCATAAGGTACCTTATCTCCATGTAAAACTACAGTTCTAAAGATCCATTGCTACACAGTCAGCAACAGGTGTTAGAGAAAAAAATGGTATCAGAGAAAAATTCAAGGTATATATAGATCTCAATTGCTGGAGGTAGCTAAAAAGTTTTTTTAACAATAGAGAACTGATTGGGATGAGTGAGGCCATTTTTCAAGAAGTTAAAAGCTAACATCACCTTCTCTGATGACGAAACTGAGACTTACAAATATTCACCAAAATTTGGGTGTCTTGACCTTTATCAGAATAGTATCTTCTGGCTGAAAGTTCACTCCCAATCAAAACATACAATTAATATTCCCAGGAATTTAGGCAGAAATCAACCTCCATGGCTGGTCCAGCAACAAATTCCGATAATTGTTCAAGTAACCTTTTCAGCTACCTTTCAGTCATTTTAAACAATATGAATACCATGGAAACATAGAAGAGAAATTATAGTCAATATCACCTGTCTTAGAGAGACAGGCATCCTGGTGCCCTGCCAGTCACATTGGGATATCCCTCTCCTGTCTGGGAAGAAACCTAAGACTTCTGATGCTCATGAGAATAATTCCTTCAGAGAAACAGATGTACACTATCTTAGGTCTGAGAGATTTATTCTTCAGCTTCTCAGTGGCAGAGGTGAGACAACCACATCTGGATCCCTGCAAGATCACCAGATCCTGGACAGCTGATATGAGCAATGAAACTGAGCAACTGCAAGAAGAGGCAGGAAGCGCCTATCCTGCTCATGTGTTCGCCTACTGCACTAGGTCCAGAGAATGCCAATGCTGAAGTTATTGGACACTGGTACCTAACCCTCCTTGTTATCTGCTGTGAAGATCAGAGGACATGTCATCAACTGTTTGGTAATGACTCTAACCTACCTCCTGGTATAGGTCCTATAAGGGATTATTCTAAAATTTGAAATGACATTCCCATGTTCAGATAACATTTTTGTTTTCATAAACATTCCATCTATTGCTTATGTTATTGTCTCTTTAGTTGTAATGCACTGATTGTCATTTTATTCTTCTTAATCAGAAGGCTCTGCTTTCAAGACAGCAAAACTATACAGGGTGCGGGGCTGTATGACAAAATGCAGGTAGGACATGGAAACCAGCCTGTCTGGCACACTGCACTTATATCATGCTCCTGAGTATGCACGAAGTCAGAATTCTAGTGCCCGTAACTGTCCTATTGAAGAGTCTGTACTCTCAAGTCTCCTTTATGTGCATTTCCCACAGAAAGACTCTAGTGGCATGATCACTCACTGTCCAATCCAAGGTAATGTGCTAAGCAATCATAGTCCATAGGCTTCTGCACTATAAGTACAGTAAAAGCTTCTTTCCTGGAACTATCTTGAGAGGGGTTTGTCTCTGGGCCTTTACTGATCCACTGCAGTTTCAGTTTTGTGAGGGGAGCTCAGGTAGTGAGTTCAAGAAAAAAAAATCTATAATCCCAATTTTGCCCTATGAGGAGAAGGGAGTCAGAGGCAGGGCAATCCTCAGAATGCTCTGGGCCACTTAGTTGGTGTATCAAAAAGACAATTTCAAGCAAGGAAGAAGGGTAAGAAGATTGATGTTCACAGTTATCCTCTGACCTCTGCATCTGTATTCCACCACATGTGCACCCTCCACACAGACCTATGCATGTCACACATACACACACACACACACACACACACAGACACACACACTATATTTATTGCATTAAACCACTAAATTTGATTTAGCTGTTCAGATCTGTGGAAACAAGACTCTACCAGAAAGTTCACTGTGCTCTACGTGACCCTGCAACCATTTTCAGCAAGGAAAGACAGAGAATACCTTCCCTGGTGGTCTGCAAAAGCACTTTTATGAATGAAACTAGAAGTCCAGCCTGAGATTGAGCCAAAGCATAAGCCTTAAAGACTGTGATTGGTGCAAAAGTCAGTGATGTGATTGACCTACACAAAGAGTAATGACTGGTCAGAAACTAAAGGCTATGACTGTAACTTTTCTCAAGTTACTCAGGAAGGATGTTCTTCATCACCAAGTCTGCTGGACGATCTCCTGGAATGCCTCCTTGTGTGTTGAAACTCCAGCACTGAAAAAAGACTACCATGGAGTGGCCTTTTCTTGCCTTCTCTAAGCAGTTCAGGCTGAGATGGTAACACCAGCAAAGAATCAGCAGGGACAGCACAGAGCATGGGTGACAGTACGGGTCACAGAATGGCAGAAGAGGGGACAGCTGAGTGTAGTAGTCAGGGCATGTGGGGACACAGAAAGGCCTGGAGGTGAAGCACTGGAGCAGTTTTCTTGAGGCTGTGGCAGGAGTTGGGAGGGGGAAGAGAAGAAAGGATGTCGAGCTGAGGCTAAAGAAGGAGTGAAGAGTAACAGCAGGTCCTTGTTGTCAAAAGAGTTTCACAGAGCTACCAAGTCTCCACAGACCTACCAAATTCCAGGTCTGAGACTGTAGCACAGGCTAAAGGCTAAGGAAGTGTCTAGAGTCCTGGAGACATAGCCCTTGATAGCTGAGGGTCATGATCGTAGAGGTCTGTGCAAGAACTGGACACTTGAGGGCGCCAGCTGCTGCTGATTCCCAGACAGCCACAGTGGCTCATTTCTGCAAACAGAACTGGCAGAACTTTTTGCCTATACAAGTGAAGGAAAAAACCCTCAGGCCGCTGGCCTCTGACATTTCCACACCCAATGGACATGTAATAACTTGCTTGAGGACTCTGCATAGTATCGGCTCTGACATTCTTTAAACACAAACTATGACAGAATCTGGAGAAAACAAATCAGAAAGCTTATCAACAATTCAAATTAGAGAAAACATTTTCAGATCAATAAAATATATTCATATGGAAAGCACTTCATATTGCAATAAGTTAGAGACAACTTTAATACAAGTATACCCTTAGCAGCTTTAGTTAAGAGAATAAAGCACAATGGTGGTGGGGGGGAATAAAGGAGCTGTCCATGGTGAGCAGAGACAGGAAAGACAGTAAAGACCAAAACAAGGAGGACTGCATTAGAAATGGTGAATTTGAAGTTGAGCCTGCCAGGCAAGTTAAAGCAATGCAAAGGGTAATTGTTGAGAGAACTGAGAGATCTTGTGAGTGTAAAGTAGATATTCCTGAAGGACAGACAGCAGAGAAAGGAGCCAAACTTCAATACAAAAAATTTTCTGGAAATGATGGATAAAACAGAAAATCCATGGAATCACATGGAGCCTGATAAGCTTTGTCATTTTTAGTATAAGAAGTAAGGAGAGAGCAGACAGGACTGGGGTTTGGCTGTGAGAAACTCTTCCAGCCACACCTAAAAGAGGGGACCTTGCATGGCCAGCCCTGCCTCCAACTGCATCATCAGAGAAGGACTAAGAACTTTGAAATTCAGACCCTCTCCAAAGGTGAGGTGAGCAGGTACTGGTACCTGATTCCCCGCCCAGAAAGTTGTTTTCCCGGACCAGGACTGTTCTGTGGTGCTTGATCGTAGACTCTCCTTGGCAGACAGGACTAGGGTTTGGCTATGAGGGGCTCCTCCAGCCACACCTAAAAGAGGGGACCATGCATAGCTGGCCCCCCTCCAGAGAAACTGCATAATCAGAGAAGGACTGAGACCTTGAATTTCAGACCTCTGTCCAGAGCAGAGTCAGAGATCAATCAGACCCCTTGCTTAGCAGAGACAGGAGGCAAACAAGCTTTCTTGCCACAACTGACTAGGAGCTGCCTAATCGCAAACAACTGAAGCCATGGGCAGACACCAGTGCAAAAATACATATAATATTATAAAGAACAACAAGGCAACTTCACAGGAAACTGGTGGTTCTACAACTATAAGACCTGAATAGAACAATGAAGAGGAATCAGATGGAAAGAACACAAAAAAAGCTTTAAAAGATTATTGAAGCCTTCAAAGAAGATATAAAAAAAATCCCTATAAAGAAATAGAAGAAAATACAAACAAAAAATTGGAAGATATGAAAAAATCCTTGAAAGAAAACCAAGAAAAGGTAAAACAAAAAATGAAAGAAACATTTCATGAACTAAAAACTGAAATAGAAGCAATTTAAAAAAGGCACAAAATGAGGCAAAGATGGAAATAGAAAACCTGAAGAAAAGAGATGGAACTACAGATATAAGCCTAACCAACAGAATCCAAGAGATGGAAGAGAGAATCTCTGAAGTGGAAGACTCAGTAGCTGAAATAGATATATCAGTCAAAGAAAATACTAAAACCAAAAAAGCTATAACATAAAATGTTCAGGAAATCTGGGACACCATGAAAAGACCTAACTTGAAAATAATAGGAATAGAAGAAGGAGAAGAATACCAGCTCAAAGGCACAGATAATGTATTCAATAAAATCATAGAAGAAAACTTTCCTAACTTGAAGAAGGAAATACCTATAAAGATACAAGAAGCTTACAGAACACTAACTAGATATGACCCCCTAAAAAAGTCAGTGCACCACATAATAATGAAGCCACAAAATATACAGAACAAAGAAAAAATTTTAAGAGCTCCAAAGGAAAAGGGCCAACTTACTTATAAAGGCAGACCCATCAGAATAACACTTGACTATTCAATGGAAAAGATGAAAGCTAAAAGGGCTTGGTCAGAAGTTATACAGTCACTAAAAACACATGACTGCCAACCTGGAATAATGTAACCCAGCAAAATTATCACTCACCATAGATGGAGTAAACAAGATACTTCATGACAAAGTCAACTGAAACAATCCCTATCTATCAATCCGGCCCTCCAGAAAGCATTAGAGGGAAAACTCCAACCTAACGATCCCAGATACGCCCAAGAAACCACAAATAATCAATAATCCCAGAGAAGAATAGTCCAGAGAAAGGAAATACATACAAGCTACCACCAAAAATAGCAGGAAATATCAATCACTAATATCCCTTAATATCAATGGTCTCAACTCACCTATAAAAAGACACACACTAAAAGATGGATACAAAAACAGAAGCCATCCTTCTGCTGCATACAAGAAACACACCTCAACCACAAAGACAGACACAGGCTCTGAGTAAAAAGTTGGGAAATGATTTTCCAATCAAATGGTCCTAAGAAACAAACTGGGCTTGCTATCCTAATGTCTAACAAAGTAGACTTTAATCTAAAAGGATTTAAAAGGGACCAAATTGGTCATTATTTATTCATAACATAAAAAATTAGTCAAGAGGAGATTTCAATCCTGAATGTTTATGCCCCTAATATAAGGGCATGGACTTATGTAAAATAAACACTGCTAAAGCTCAAATCCCACATCAATTCTCACACACTAATAGTGGGAGACTTCAATACCCCACTTTTACCCCTGGATAGGTCAACCAAACAGAGACTCAACAGAAATAAGGAGTCTAAAAGAGGTTGTGATGCAAATGATTTTAATAGATATCTACAGAAGCTTCCCCCGAAATGCAAAGGAATATACATACTTCTCAGCTCCTCATGGAACTTTCTATAAAATTAGCCACATAATTGGTCATAAAGCAAATAACAAATACAAAAAAATTGGAAATAATCCCTTGTATCAATCATATCATACCACCAGGGCCTAAAGTTAAAATTCAACAACATCAAAAATCACAGAAAGCCTACCAACTCATGGAAACTAAACCTCACTCAGCTGACCACCTCTGGGTCAAGGAAGAAATTAACAAAGAAATCAAAATCTTCTTAGAATTTAATGAAAATGAATCCACAACGTACTCAAACTTGTGGAACACAATGAAAGCAGTCTTAAGAGGAAAATTCAAAGCACTAGATGCCTATATGAAAAACCTAGAGAAATCCCACATTAGAGAACTAACAGCACAACTGAAAACCTTAGAACAATTAGAAACAAACTCACCTTGAAGGAGTAGATGGCAGGAAATATTCAGACTTAGAGCTAAAATCAATACAATTGAAATAAAAAGAGCAATACAAAGAATCAATGAATCAAAGAGTTGGTTCTTTCTGAAAGTCAATAAGATAGATAAGCCCTTATCCAAAACAATAAAAAACAGAGAGAGAGAGAGAGAGAGAGAGAGAGAGAGAGAGAGAGAGAGAGAGTATCCAAAGCAATGAAATCAGAAATGAAAAGGGGGACATAACAACAGACCCCCCAGGAAATCCAGAGAATTATCAGATCATACTTTGAATATCTATATTCCAAAAAAATCAAAAACCTAGAAAAAGTGAACAGCTTTTTGGACAGGTACTATTTACCAAAATTAAATGAAGACCAGATTAATTACCTAAAGAGACCTATAATGCTAAAGGAAATTAAAGGTGTCATTTAAAGACTCCCCCCCGCAAAAAAAGCCCAGGTCCAGACTGTTTTAGTGCAGAACTCTACCAGACATTCAAAGAAGAATTACTACCATTTCTCTTCAAACTATTTCACACAGTAGAAACTGAATGAATTTTGTCAAATTCCTTTTATGAGGCCACGATTACCCTAATACTTAAGTGACTCAAAGACACAACAAACAAGGAGAATTGTAGACCAATTTCCCTCATGATTATTGATGCTAAAATTCTCAACAAAATTTTGGCAAATCATATACAACAATATATAAAAAATATCATTCACCATGGCCTAGAAGGCTTCATCCCAGAAATGCAGGGATGGTTCAACATGCAAAAAACCATAAACTTCATCTATCATATAAATAAACTAAAGGAAAAAAACCACACGATCATGCTGAAGGTTAGATGCTGAAAAAGCCTTTGACAAAATCCAACACTCCTTTATGATAAAAGCTCTGGAGGGATCAGGAATACTGGGAAATTATCTCAATATAATAAAGGCAATTTACAAGAAGCTGACATCCAATGTCAAACTTAATGGAGAAAAAGTCAAAGCAATCCCACTAATATCAGGAACTAGACAAGGATGTTCTCTCTCCCCTTATCTAATCAATATAGTTCTTGAAGTTTTAGCTAAGGCAATAGGACAACAAAAGGAGATTAAGGGGATACAAATTGTTAAAGAAGAAATAAAACTATTTTTATTTGCAGATGATATGATTGTATATATAAGTGACCCACAAAATTCTTCCAAGGAACTTCTATGACTGATAAACACCTTCAGCAATGTAGCAGGATACAAGATTAACTCAAAGAAATCAGTAGCCCTTCTATACACTAAAGATTAAAGGACTGAAAAAATAAGAAGGGAAACATCACCCTTTATAATAGCTGCAAATAGCATGATATACCTTGGAGTAACTATAACCAAAGAAGTAACAGATCTATTTGACAAAAATTTTAAATCACTGAAGAAAGAAATTGAAGGGGATATCAGCAAATGGAAAGCTCTCCCATGTTCTTGGATAGGTAGGATCAACACAGCAAAAATAGCAATTCTACCAAAAGCAATCTACAGATTCAATGCAATGATCATTAAAATCCCAACACCGTATTTTAGGGACCTTGAAAGAACAATGCTCAATTTCATTTAGAGTAACAGAAAAGCCAGGATTGCCAAAAAAATTTTGCTGAACAAAAGAAATTCAGGAGGCATCTCGATCCCTGACTTCAAATTATACTATACAGCTAAAGTAATAAATACAGCCTGGTACTGGCATAAAAATAGACTTGTGGATCAATGGACTCGCTTTGAGGATGTGAGCATTAAACCAAAAACCTATGAACACCTGATCTTCGACAAAGAGGCCTAAAATATGTAATGGAAAAAAGATAGTATCTTTAACAAATGATGTTGATATAGCTAGTTAGTGGTGTGTAGAAAACTGCAAATAGATCCAAGCCTGTCAACCTGCACAAAACTCAAATCCAAGTGGATCAAAGACCTCGACATAAACCCAGACACTCTGAACTTGATAGAAAAGAAATTGTGAAATACCCTTCTACAAATTTGCACAGGTGACCACTTCCTAAATAGAACACCAGTGGCACAGACACTAAGAACAATAATAAATAAGTGGGACCTCCTGAAACTGAGAAGCTTCTGTAAAGCCAAGGACACTGTCAACAGGACAAAATGACAGCCTACAGAATGGGAAAAGATTTTGACCAGTCCTACAAATGACAGAGGATTGTTCTCTAAAATAAATAAAAACTCAAGAATCTAGAGCCCAAAACCTTGTATAACCCAATCAAAAAATGGTGTTCAGAACTAAAAAAAGGAATTCTCAGCAGAAGAATTAGGAATGGCTGAAAGGCACTTGAAAAAGTGCTCATCATCTTTAGCCATCAGAGAAATGCAAATCAAAACAACTTTGAGATACCACCTGACACCTGTCAGATTGGCTAAGATAAAAGACACAGATGACAGCCTATTCTGGAGAAGTTGTAGAGCAAGTGGAACACTCCTCCTTTGTTGGTGGGAGTGTAAGCTTGTTCAGCCACTCTGGAATGTAGTATGGCAGTTTCTCAGAAAACCGGGATACAATCTCCCCAAGGACCCAGCAATACCACTTCTGAGTGTATACCCTAAAGATGCACAGTGGCACTCAAATGGCATTAGCTCCACTATGTTCATAGCAGCATTATTCATAATAGGAAGAACCTGGAAACAACCTAGATGTCCCTCAACTGAAGAATGGATTAACAAACTGTGGTACATCTATTTACACAAGAGTACTACTCAGCAGCAAGAAAAATTGATATAGTAAAATTTTCAGGCAAATGGATGGATTTGGAGAATATCCTCCTGAGCGAGTTATTACAAACCCAGAAAGATAAGCAGGGATGTACTCATTCATTAGTGTACTCTAAACACAAAAAGCAAAAAGAAGAAGAAGAAGAAGAAGAAGAAGAAGAAGAAGAAGAAGAAGAAGAAGAAGAAGAAGAAGAAGAAGAAAAGCATATCCAAGCTGCAAACCACAATTACTGTACTGCTTGGGATCTGAAACATCTGAGTCTTGATGTTGCGGGGAGGAAACTGGATCTGCCAGGAGTGGAGGCTGAACTGAGCAATATTGGGATCTTGGGACCTCCTACCCATGCTGGGGAGGAGATGGGGAGATATGGAGAAGAGAGTGACCTGAGTGGGTGGGAGGGGGAAGGGACTCGAATAAGGATATACATGGATAGAAAATGTGCCTTTATTCATAATAAAAAATTTAAAATAAATATAAAAAGATGTAAGCAGAGACCAGTGGAAACAGTGGACATGACTCAGACATTGTCAGTCACCTCAGTGGCTAGAGATTATCAACTCTGTCTAGTGAGCATCCTCTCTGGGGAGTCTGTGAACAAGCCATGTTCTTATGTTGTCCAGGTCTTAGACATGTATTAGTGAAGTCATCATTTCCTGTAAAGTACTTACTATATACTATACAATAAAAATTTTATCTCACTTTGAATATCCTACAAACCCTGATTGTCTGATTAGAACTTCAGTGATTGTGAAGAGGCAGGGATATTGCAGGTTGAGAGCCAAATTACCATTTATGTTAAAAATGGTATTCACTCACTGCCCATGTCTGTATCTGACTTGACATCCTGGTAGCTGACAGGTTTCCTTATACTGCTGTCACCTGACCATCTGATGTCCCCACCAATGTATTTGGAAAATGTCTTGATTTATGGCATTCTTGGTTCTTTGACTATAAAACCTTTATGAAACTGTCACCATATTGGATCATGTAGTTTGGGGTAACTTTAATCTATGTTACTGAGCACTGGTCATTCATACTTAACTCTAGAATAAACTACCTCTTGTCCCTTTTAGGGAAGACCTATGTTTTTCATACTGATGAATTTATAGTTAAAAACAGTCTCAGGAGAGGGCATGGAATGCTATGCAATGACAGAAACTACAGGTTCTTCATCAGAGTTTGCTAATGTAGTTTAAGTAGAAGACGACAAAAAAATACCATAACTTAAATTATTGTTAAAGAAAAGAATATTAAAAGGAAAAATGTAAAAGTGATTAGGGTGTTCATATGAGCAGCGGAAGGAAGGAGAGAATGAAGAAAGAAAGTAGAGAGGAAGAGAGGTTAGCAGGGAGAGGGGCTGGAAGGGAGGGATATAAAGGTAGGAAGGGGGTGGAAAAATATATAGACACACACACACACTCATACACTCACACACACATAAATAACATTTTTTTTAAAAAAATAATTTTGCCGACATGTAGGTGTGTGCATTACTTGAGTGTCTTGTGCCCATGGAGACCAGAAAAGAGCATGAGACTCCATGGACCTCAGGTTCAGAGATGATTATGAGTGCTATGTGAATATTGGGAATCAAACCTAGGTTCTCTGGAAGAGCATCTTGTGCTCTGAATTGCTGAGCCATTGACCTAGTTTCTATCTATGAAATTTATCTGACCATCATCTCCTGTTGAACACTTAGGCCCCTTCCACATTTTGGCTGTTGTATGTAGTACCATCCTGGACACTGGTTTGAGACTACAATATAAATGCACAGATACTCTTTTCCTGGCTTCTGTGTCTAGTCAAGACTTTCTTGCTACCACTTTATGAGGTGGAAGGGGATGAAAAGGCACAGGCATGAATGCTTTGTCCCTAAACAGCAGGACTGAGTAAAATGACATAAGATCCTGAAGTTTGTATAACCCTTTATAAAGTATGATTCCATTTATGAGTCGTGACTTCCCTAATGGCCTCATTTCTTTTTTAATACTGTGTTAATTTTTTATATTTGATGATATTGTCTTATGTAGGATTACTGTTACTGTTATGGCCAAAGCAGCTTGGGGAGGAAGGAGATAATTTGGATTATGCTTCCCTGTCACTATTCATCATCCAAGGAGGTCAGGACAGGAACTCAGACAGGGCAGGAACCTGCCGGAAGACACTGTTGCTATCGCGGAGTGCTGGTTATTCACTTGTTCCTCATGGATTGCTCAGCCTGCTCTCTTGTAGAGCCCAGAACCACCAACCTTGGCATGGCTCCACCTCACAATGGCCTGGCCCCTCTCCCATCAGTCACTAATTAAGTAAAGCCCCCATAGTGTAGCCTACAGACAATCTTACAGGTTCATTGTCTTAATTAAGGTTCCCTCTTCTAGGTGGCTTTAAACTGTGTCAAGCTGACATAAACCTGGCCAGCCCAAGTGTCTGTGTGCTTGCATGATAGTTACTGTGATCACATTCATACTCTCCTCCCTTTTCTCCTGGCCTTCTATCCCACTGGTCCTTTGTCCTTCTCAGCCTGCCGTCTTTATATCTTTATTTTCCTCCCTCCTTCCTTCCTTTCCTTATTCCCGCTGTTCCTTTCCTCTTCTTCTTTCCTTCTCACCTCCCCTGCCCTGGTTTCTTTGCAGGCTTGTGTGCCCACACTGGCCATGTCATGTGCAGAAGACAGCATTGCACCTCACTCCTGATCCCTCAGTTCCTACAGTTAGTCCCTCCATCCCATATTCCATACAATATATTCTCTGGGTCTTCACACAGGTGATATAGATGTCTTCTGTGAAGCTCCAGTCAGTATTTGACCATCTGTGAGTCTCCACTTTGAACAATACCCATTTCTGAAAAGATTTGTCTGGCGAAGGCTAAGAGGTGGATCTTCTACAAAGATTAAAAATAAATACTTTAAAAATTATATATATATATATGTTTGGCAAAGCATCTGTAGTAGATTACTTCATAGAGGATTTCTCACCTGTTATTGCTACTTGATGGAATCTACTTTCAAGATTAACTCTGGTGGGACTTTACCGAGACACCCTTTCTTTTTTTTTTTGAAATATAATACATATTTATTATTTGCCCATTTTATGCCAACATTATGAGAAAGTACATAATTGAATGAAATGAATCCTATCAGTGACTTGTGAGAAGCTTTGATTATTTCCTTTCACAGATGAGGGTAATGAGCCTGAAGATGATTAGTAATCCAAGGATGGTTGGAATTAAAATCCCAAACTTCTTGCCTTGTATTGACTTTAGTATTCAAGCATCAAGCTATCCTTCTGAATGAACACTCGTTACAAACTGTGTAAAATTACTAAGGCAACCTGAAATCTAGCGGACTAAGGGCTTTTTTTTTTTTTTTTTAAAGTAGATTCCAAAAGTCAAAATTAAAGTCCTCTTCTTTTTTTCAGTGAATTCAGAGATAGCTCATAGGAAATCTGTTAACTTTGAGTGTTGGCAGAGCATATCTGTTATATTATGTTTTTGGTCTGTCTGGTCTGTGATTTAGACTGGCAGACCAGCACAGAGGCAGACCACAGTCTCACAGAGAAACACAGATGCTTATATTAATTTTATGTTGATTGACCTAGGGCCTAGGCATAAAAATATTTAAAGTGTGTTAACTTTTTATTTTTAAATTAATTTATGATTTTTATTTTGTTTAGCTGTGCATGCGGCTTGCTACCTTTATTCAGGAGCATCTTATTTTTTTTTTTTTCTCTGCATCTCCTGGCATCTCTGTGGTGCCGAGACACCATTTTCAATACTTATGGTTATATATTCTAATTTGGGTTGTAGGTGCCATTTTTTTGTTTTGTTTGTGAGAAGAGTTTCTCTGTGTGTGGCCTTCATTGTTCTAGAATTTACTTTGCAGACCAGACTGTCCTCAAATTCATAGAGATTTGCCTGCCTCTGCTTCTTAAGTTCTGCGATGAAAGGATTGCCAGGCTGATGTAGATAGGCACCATTTTAAAATATATTCTTTCTTTCTTTTTCTGTCCTTATGAAAATTTTTTGAGCGCTTACCACATTTTTACAGTGCTGGCGTTATTTTGCCTTTCTCCACCACAATGAATAATGCCTTCAGTTTCCCAATATTCTTATTCACACCTAACACTCTTTCATTCTTAGTGGGGAAACTGCTTTCCTAGAGTAGTTAGTCATCCAATGAGTAGGTGATAGTTCACTGATTTGAATTCCCCAATCATTGATGTAAGTGGTTGTGAAGGTTTTTCTTGATCTTACAGTCACATGTTATGCATCGAACAGTTCCTTGTGATTTTTCTAGATAACCGATACTCCAGCTGATGGAATTATAGGTGATGGAAGAAAAAGACAGACTTTTATTTTGCTAATGAGGTACAGGGTCCGGGAAGTTTGATAATGTTTCAGGGTGTAGATGTCCTTGTGTTCTGACCATGGATTCCCCAGGGTTTCTTCAGTTATTCCTTCGAATCTCATGTGGGAGGGGGTGGCTAGCTAGAGCAGCTGAAGTTGCACATTTCTTTTCAACACAGAAGTCTAAAATGGACTCAAGTTGACTTTTTTTCTTTTCTGTGAGTAAAGATGAGTTGACTGGAGTGTGTATCTTCTGTCACATGGTCAGTCAGTGTACAGTTTTATTCAGCAGTAAACTGTGCCTTCTGATTGGGCTTTAAGGCTAGGGGAAGCTGTCTCTCATCTTCTAGGAACATTTCTACTCTTTCTGCCTCACTTCATTTTTGTTTTGGTTTTTCCTCAATGAAATTTTAAAATGCACTGACTTACTTAATGAGTGTGAGCACCCTAAAACTGGTAGAAAGTCCTGAGATCAATTGTGTTTGTCTGCAACCTGAATCATTCAATGCAACCACCAAAGATTATGCAAACAAAGTAAGTAGAAACAGTTGAAATGGGCAAACAGGCAATTCTATACCACACAGTGTTATACCAGCACTCCTTATGAGTTATAGACATAATGTATATCATTTAACAGCACAGTACCCCTATTTGCCTCTTAGTATTTGTCCTTTCTGTTACATGCATGGAATACTAGTTGTAAACCATTAATTATAATATTCTAGGAATAAGTAACTCAATGTTTTAAGCTGGACACTACCCTAAGAAGCAATGATAAGCTCTCACAGCATCTAGGTTAAGAAGTGAATCACTAATCACCAGTGCTTATGTCCCAGCAATACTACCCCACTTAGTGATAGCCCCAAAGTGAAAAGTAGTGAGATCATCAACTCAGTATTTTTTTCCTCCTTTTGATTTAAGAAGTTTTTTCCTTTTAAATAGCATCCATTGTTCCCCTTCTCTCCATTTCTCCCAATTTCTCCATCTTTTCCCCCAACCTAATTCCCATGTACTCCTTAAAGGAGGTAAGGCCTTCCTTGAGTCGCCAACACAAGCTAGCATACCAAGTTGATGCAGGACCCAGCCTCTCTTCCCTGTGTTAAGGCTGAACAGAAATAACCCAGGTCAATAACAGCTAATAGGAACAACTAAAAAAATACTAAAAACTCTTCTTCATTTTAACCAGAGCAAACAAATCAGTAGCAAGTGTTTCATACTAATTTCATGCTTCCCTCATAAAATTACATAACACTAAACTAGAATTACAATGAGATAAGCTATAGATATGATTTTCATTTTTGCTGTAGTTACCATGTCAATCATGTCCACTCTCTGTAGCTAAATACGTAGTAATTTAGCTTTGTTATGTGATTAGATTAGTTATTTCCACAGGTCAAGTCTCTGATGACTTTGCCCTGGCCGACTCTGACATGCTTGGAACCTTGAGTAGTCATCTGAGGACTGGTTGACACATCATATTTCCAGTGTTTATTAGTTTATTTACAAGATTCTTGGACAAAGTTGACTTCCCATGGAGCCCTGCATACTCTCATACACATACTACTGGACAAGCCAAGTTCCACTCAGTTCAATGGTGGGGAACTGACATCTTTCCTCAATTGAAGGAGTTTCAAATCACATTACAAATAGCATGAATATAAGGAAAGTCAGGGAAATAAGGCATTTATTTAACTTCCACCACATAAAACTTTAATATTATTTTGTTTGGTGCTAAGCTCCAGACAGCATGTGTGGGAAAGTTAGGACTAGATGGCCTTGAAGTTACTTTCCTGCCATGAGTGGTAGTCTCTAACTAAAATCCCAGCATCTTAGATGCAGAGACCTGAGGGACAGGAGTTTAAGGTCATCATATTTTGTAGATATGTAGAAGACAAGAGTGTTGAAAGAAATGCAGATGATAGACTCTTGCCTTGTGAAATTTTAAAGAAAAGTTGGAGGACCTTGACTAGGACTGTTCAGTATTTAAATTGAGAATCTGTGATTCTGTGCTGTTGGCACTGAAGGGTCAGTTGCTATTAACAACAGATCAGATCTATTAAAATAAAACCTTTTCTGGGACAATCACTATTGGTCAACTTGAAGTAAAAAAGAGACCAAAATCTTCCAGGAAGTTCTTTCTTAGCATCAGCACACAGATGCTATGATCCAGAGGGAGCCAAGGCTGTACTTTGTGCTGATAGCCATGCGTAGTATTTTTTAAGAATCACCTAGATGTTGCTGATTTTGAAAGTTTTATGAAGTTATGGAGTGCAAGCCAAAAAGAAATACTCGTCCATGGTCTCTGCATCTTTTCCTGACCCTTGAGCTTCTGCCCTGATTGCCTTTGATGATTATGGTGTTTGAATAAAGATGGCTCCATGGACTCTCATATTCAAGTACTTAGTTATCAAGGAGTAGGACTGTTTCAAAGGATTAGAAGGATTAGGAGATGTGGCTTTGTTGAAGTAGGTGTGTCCTTGTTGGAGGAAGTGTGCCACTAGGGGTGTGATTTTGAGGTTTCAAAAGCTCATACCAGGCCTCTGCTTGCTGTAGGATTATGCTCTTGTACATTGTAAATATTAGTCACTGTAAATATTGGTTTAATAAAATGGCGATTGGCCAGAAGCTAGACAGAAAGTAGAAGTAGAGCAACCAGACTAGGAGAATTCTGGGAAGCAAAAGAACAGAGCAGCAGATGGCAGGCAGACACAGAGGAAAGATGAGAATGTTTCTCTGAGAAAAGGTATGAAGCCATAATGGCTAAATATGTTTAAGAATCATGAGTTAGTTTAAGATTAAGAGTTATCAAGTAACAAGTTTGAGCCATAGTTGATTAAAACCGCTTATAATTAATATAAGCCTTTGTGTGGTTATTTGGGACTAAATGGCTGTGAAAGTGGCCATGAGGGACAGAGAAACTGCTGACTACATAAGCTGCCTCTCTGCATGTCGGTCAGGATACGGCACTCAACAATTCTCCAGTGCCACATCTGCTGCCATCCTCCCTGCCATGATGATAATGAACTAAGTCTGTGAACCTGTAAACAAGCCCTCAAATGGTTTCTCTTATAAGAGCTGCTTTGGCAAGGTGCCTTTTAACAATAATAGAACAGTGAGTGAAATCATAATCAACTGTGATATGGAAATATAAGTGAGATAAACACTTTACTCACCAAGGTATTTTGGAACTGATGTTCCATCAAGGCCATGGAAACACACCTAAGGCAGTTTTCTCCTACCATGCTCAGACAGGCTCTCTCTTATTTATGATGTTCTACAGATTCCATGCTGGCTGACTTACAAGCTTCTTGGAAGTTCTATCATAGAAGATGAGCTCCTAACATAGAAGGCATGCTGGATTACAGATGCTTACCACATCATCTGCCTTTTACTGTGTTTTAGGAATCAAATTCAGGTCTTTAGACTTGCATTGAAAATGTTTTTGCCTGCTGAGCCATCATTGGCTCTTTGTATAGCTATTTTATAATATTCTCAGCAATAAATAGATTTCCAAGTTGCCCTCTTATTGACCCTTTTTTAGTCATGACTTCTCTGTCTCTGTCTCTGTCTCTATCTCTGTCTGTCTGTCTGTCTCTCTCTCTCTCTTTCTCTCTCTCTCTCTCTCACACACACACACACACACACACACACACACACACACACACACACACACCGAGCTCAGCATCTGGCAAACATTTCAGACATGTTGTAAATAACTTATGAGTGATTATCAGCTTGCTGTGTTGGCTCATCATTGCAATCCCAGCACCTGGAGGATGAGGTGCAAAGATCACCATGAATTTCAGGCCAGCCTGGATTCCACTTCAGGCTGCAGTGGAATCTTGTGCTCCACACATGACTGTTTAAAGGGTGGAGGTGGGGAAATTTATGTGAGACAATATTGCTTTGCCCATGGTTGTGTTTTGTTTTTGTTGTACAACACCTTTGTGCTGGTTAAGGTTTTGTCAACTTGACAAGCACCTGGGAAGACAAGCCTCGTATGAGAAAAATGCCTCTGTAGGATTGAACTCTAGGGAAATTTAGAGGGTAATTTTTTGATCAACCATAATTGTGTGAGGGCTCAACCCACTGTGTAGTCAGTCTTAGGCAGGAGCTTCTGGGTTACAGAAGGAAGAAGGCCAGGCAAGGAGGCGTGAGCACAAGTCAGTGAGGAGCACTCCTCCATGGTTTCTGCTTCAGCTCCTGCCTTGCTTTAGCCTGGGCCTGTCTTCCTCAATAATGGCCTGTGACTGGGATGTGAAGCCAAATAAACCCTTTCCTACCCAGGCTGCTTTTAGTCATGTTGTTTAACACAGAAAGAAAACAAGAACAATCTTGTTCTGTGAATGCTGAAGAGCTTTTACTTTATTAATACCATTCCTATAAACTCTTGTAAATATCCACACATTTTAAGCAAGAGTTGATTTTTATAAATAGACATTTTTCTATAATTTATTTTTGTCATATATAATCTTCATAGTTCTTGGAGAATGTTGGGAACCTACTAGCCTGCACTGCAGTTAGAAGGAAAAAGCAGCTCCAGTTGTTATTATTAGAGAATTGCTCAGCAGAGTGATGGCTGAATGAGAGGCAGATAGCTCTGCCATTTAGTGCTTGTGTAACATGAGAAAGAGATCCCTCTTTCTTACTGAATTAATTAATACTAATTTTCAACAAGACAGCATCTAGAATCACCAAAGACACAAAGCCATGATGATCTTGATTAGCTTAATTGAGGTGGAAAGACTCATCCCAGGCAAAGAAGTTACAGACCATTATCCTAATATATACACACAAAAGTCACTGATAAAATACTGCAAATTCAGTATCACTATGCTTCTACATGATTATGTAGTAATATGATGTGGCTTTTCTCCTAGGTATGCAAGTGCACTATAGCTGCAAGAAAATTTAAATGTTCTCATCATAAAAAACAATAAATATTAGGGGTGATAGTGTAATATGATTATCACCCATTGTACATATGTATTGGAATATGATAGCACATAACATGTATGTATACAATTATGGACAGCTTAAAAACATAAAACTGAAAAAATAAAATTAATTAGAGTAGTTTAACATGCTAGCTGTTTAAAAAGATAAATGGCATGATCACAGTGATAGATGAAAACTGGGAACAAGGGAAGGGACCTTGATTAAGGCTATACAGGGAAAGAAAATGTGACTTCTTTATTCATAAAAAAGAAATGTATGCAAACTGTCTAAGAAGTGCTCCAAAATATTGTAGAAAAGTTTATGTTTATTATATATGCATATATTTCCAGTATGTGTGTATATATTTAGATCACATGTATTACAGAATAAAGGTTGAAGGAGAAAACTAACATAAAAAAAGAAGTCATTCTAATTTTTGTTAGCTTCACAGAGCCACTGACATTTGTCTATTTTAATCTGTAAATTATTAGGCGACTGGATCCTTGTGTGTCAACTGGAAATGGTTTTCACTTATTACTTCATTCACCATTAACTGTTGATATGGATTGCTACACAGACTAAATGGACTTTATATAGATTCTATTCTAAAGATATTTGAGGCCACAGAGCCTTTTGAGAAAATAATGGCTGTTATGAGCTTGTTCCAGAAGGGAAAAGAAAATACCCGCACATGGGCAGGCAAATTGAGCATTCCCCTTCAAGGAGTTCATAGAGCCACTGAAAACTATTAATGGACCACAAGTTAAGAGCTCCTGGAATGTAGTTACATCATCTAAAACTGAAAAAATATGACAACCCTGATGACTTCAAATAATTAGGACTATGAACCAATAAAATGCCAAAACCAGAAAAAAGAAAACTGGGACCAAAAGGAAATGACTTGAACTTAAAGAGCATTCATAAAACACAAACAGCAGCACTGCACTCCATGGTAAGAAACACAAAGCTGTCTAGAAAGACCAGGAACTGGAAAAATATTTCAGCATCTTTGTGACCTGAAAACATAGTAGGATGATTTATTAGTTACAATCCCATTCATGTGACAAAATGCCTGACAGAAGCTACCCAGGGAGGAAAGACTTCTAAGGGCACATATCTTCACAAGGGTTTCAATCCACCATGGCAGGGCAGAGTGTACTCTCTTAGCCTATAGGTCTGTCATTTACATTGGCCCCTTGCTGCAATTGAGACACAATAAATATGAGGCAGGCATGGCCTGTCAAAGGCATAAGGGCCACATAAACCTGTTATTGTGTTTATATTTACATGTAAATGGGATATTTACTAAGGTATTAAACAACAGTATAGGAAATGTGTAAGGCAATGATGTGATTATAAGAATTATGAGGTGTTGTATATTGTGTATAACTGTGTGTGTTATGCTTTTATCCAGCTGTGCATAACTGAAATAGCTGGATTGGGCTTTTTGTTGAATCAGTTAACCTTTCTGTCTCACCAGCTGACAGAAAATCTTAAAGAAACCACAGATCAATTCTTTGGTTGATGCAATAACCCAAAATTAAAGAGAACATGTTCTCCTGACTACTGCTAGTGGTAGAACTTGTGCCCTGTCCAGGAATAATGGTGCCTCAACATTAACAAATTCAAACTGCCTGAGAGTATGGATCAAAAAAAAAAAAAAAAAAGATTAATGACAAGCCTCCTTTCATGAATATGCTTTGGGTTTGCTCCCACTCAGGCTCCTCCCCTTTATCACTTTTTTCTCCTTATTATCCTCACATTATGCTTTCATCCTGTCTAATTTATATGAAGTTCTTCTTGGATCAAATCGCTACCATCATTGGTCCACATTAGCACAAGGGATGCCCTGGCTAGATTCCACACTTTGTCCTCTAAACAAAAACAAAACAAACAAACAAACAAACAAAATCATTAATTGTTGCATCCTGGCTCAACCGTTCCTTCTCTTCTTTGTAATGATATTTAGAGTTGTCCTGAGATCCAGGTTTCTTACTTTTCAAGAGAAATGCATTGTTTATAGATTTGCTTTTCTTTTGTTACAAGCTCTTCATAGAAATGAAACACAAAGAGCCCCGAAAGCCCTTAGGTGGATGAAGCAATTAGTCTATTTCAAATCCCAAAGCTACTCTGGCTGAATGACAAACTAGGGGGAGTTGGGCAGCAATGGGGTCAGATGGGACAGAACCAAGAGCATTTAAGGAGCCCCTATTTCCTTCTTCCTTCCTTCCTTCCTTCCTTCTTCCCGTCCTTCCTTTCCTCCTTCCTTCTTCCCCCTCCACCTCTCTATTTTCTTTCTTTCTTTCTTTCTTTCTTTCTTTTTTTTTTTTTTTTTTTTTTTTTTTTTTTTTTTTTTTTTTTTTTTTTTTTTTTTTTTTTTTTTTTTTTTTTTTTTTTTAAAAAAAAAAGACTTATGTACATGCATGTATGGAAACAGAGCCTCTGGGACTGGTGTGTGATAGGCAGTTATGGGCTACCCAGTGTGGGACCTGAAGACAAAACTCAGGTAAATTCTCCTATCCGCTAAGACATCATATCTCCAGGTCTGGAAGTCCTAGTTCTAAAAAGTAATTTGTACTCTGAAGTTGAAAAATTCCTAATGAATCAGAAGCCCTCACTGGTATATTTGCACATATTAAATAAAGAGTAGGCAGCTTTCTTCTAGAATTTTCTACTAAAACTTCTAAAACCAAGGTAGAAAATATAATTAAATTACGGTTCTAATATTTAAAAAAGAGATGGGCTAGGGAGGGGTTCAGGCCTTACAAGCTCTTGCCACATAATCTACCCATGCCTTCTGTGAATCTGGAAAAACTGACAAGTACATGTGTCCACCCTTACTTTGTCAGACAACCTGGACAAGGAAGGAAGGAAGGAAGGAAGAAGGAAATAGGGGCTCCTTAAATGCTCTTGGTTCTGTTGGTTCTGAGCCCCACTGCCTCAGTCCTTGGGTTTCCAGTGGTAAGTCTCCCTGACCCTGGCCTGAAGTCTGACTCAGCCAATGTCTCTCCTGGGCTTCCTGCCTCCAAGAAATGCTGCAGACTGGAGATAAGAGGAGGATGGGAAGTCCTTACACTGGGCTAGAGTTCACTCTGTCCACATCTTGTCCAGGCTTCACTCTGTTCTTATCACTGGGCCAGGCTACACTTATCTCTGTGTTAGAGTTCCAGAGTTACAGGGGAGGGTTGAAGATATTTGGGGCCTAAGTAAGGTCAGCTTGTGCTAACAGTTTCGTTTTCCTGTATCAGAAGCTCTGAAGAGAAACGAAACCCAAATTAAACAAGTCAGTCACGAGCCCTGTTCCAAGTCAGACTCTGGCCCTGTTCCAAGCAGGATATTATGGTCTATGGTTGAAAGTTGGGAGAGAGGGGCATGGAGGATAGAGAGATCAGGAAGGAAACAGAAAGGAGAGAGAGAGAGAGAGA